>BLKR01002651.1:0-184731 GCA_011170035.1 Teleogryllus occipitalis
TTCAATGGATCCCCAACATACTCTATAATAGACACAGAATGTTACCAACGCGCCAACATTTCCAATAATTTTCTTTACTTCCATAAAGTATCTCGGCTTCATACGTGAGGAAGGGTATAAATACCGCATGCGTTCAGTCCCCAGAACTGGTGGCATTTAGTTTACTTTTGTGGAAGTTATGTCTCATAAACGCGACATAAACTCCACGAAACCGAAGTATATTGTAACGCGCTCACCACCTTCATATATCAGTTTTATTATTATTTGTGCACCATAACTTACGTCACATAACATTTGAACCTCGAATATTGCGAGATCAACGCAACACTACGTTCGCTGCTGCACGTTTTCACTGCTTAGTCAAATAGTAAAATCTCCCAATTCCACAAAACCGTAAATTTTAATTACGACACAATGTATTCAAAACTGGTTGCAACAAAGAGGGATGAATTGTTTTTCTCGTTTCATCCAGTGACGCAAATACGATTACATATCTTGAGTTAAATTCTACGATCAATGTGATTATATTTTCACTACGTCAAAATCACGGCTAAATTTAACGCACTCAATGTATGAACAACAGTAGTTTATAGGTTATTAATATGTCGGTTCATTTATTAATTGTGAGGTTTAAAGTGTAGGTCATCCGCGAAAAATGGATATACTTACAGCCTACTGAAATCAATGTTGTCGCTCGTAAGAGCTGTGCGATATAACAGCTTTGAAGTAAGATGATAATGATGAAATGATTTTGATGAAACGCTATGTGATATGGTGAATTTGCTAAGATTGTCAAAGTGAATGAGCAAATGATAAAGGAATCTTAGATATACCGTAGGAAAAATCGTTAATTATCTTTCGTCTTTATACGAAATCGATGTACATATGAACCCCAGTAAGGGGGAACCAAAGAAGTATTTGTTATGAGGAAACTGTTTCGAGAAATGCAAATTCGAATAGCATAATATTTCATTAATTGAGCACTAAGTAAAGGGGCATTCTTTGGCAGCTTGAGGGAATTCACATCAATAGGAGTAATAAATGAAATGGCTTTAAAACAAAACGATTAATTTTGTATAATACAAGGGCTGAAAGTACAGAACTACGACCGAGAAATTATGGTAGAGTTGTGTGTTGCATTTTAAATCCGTTTTCGTTTCTTCCACAAATACATTAAAAAAAAGTGATGTAGAATGAAATATTCACCGCATTTTTTTATTATAAATAATAATGAATATAGTAACTTTAGGTAAAGGTATCCCTGTGCAGGCCGATGTGGGCAAAGGGGAGGTGAAGGTATGGCTCCACCTATTCGTCGCCGTCGACACAAAGACGAGATTGTGTGGCGAGCACAACGTTCCGGCCCCCTTTACGCCCAGTAAAAATCCTGGTACTCACTTGTAAAGGAAGCAGATTCGACCTCAGAGCCGCCCTGAATGAAAATCACCAGATAAAAATCCCAGTCGGGATTGAAACCTGGGTCCTTCAAGTTAGAAAGCCAGTGCCTATCACTGAGCCACCGCGGCTCCTATATAGAAATTTTTATTGAAGGTTAAAATTACAAAAATTATTGTTTTCTATAATATTGTTCAATTTAGAAAATTCATTAATTTTGTTAAATTTATATTGCTTTCTCGTTTTCATTGGAGTGGGAGGTGAATTTCCTCATGCTCCCCATCCGTACAAACGTCACCGGAGTCCATGAATAGCGCTGACCGTTGCACTACATGTCGCCCGACACGAACGTCTCAGTAAGCGGAAACCTCTATGCAACCGCGTGCGCACCTTTTCCAGCTTTATCGGCGCGATCTCGCATATCGCGCCACCGACAATTAAACTACTCTTCAAAAAACCGCCGGGGGTTACCTCCATTTGCGCCGTCAAGCTCCGTCGCCCCGGCGCACGGCACTCATTGCGGCGGGGGCGGCGGCGGCGGGGTCGGGGGCGGCGGCGGTGGCGGCGGCGGCGGCGGGGGCGGCGGCGGCGGCGGCGGGGGCGGCGGCGGTGGTGGTGGCGGCGGTGGCGGCGGCGGCGGCGGTGGCGGCGGCGGCGGTGGTGGCGGCGGCGGCGGTGGTGGCGGCGGCGGCGGTGGCTGCCCTTCTGCGCACACGTTCCAATTTCCGGCCACGGCCGATTTTTCTTCTGCTCCTTCCTCTTCCTTTTTTCCCCTCGCGGCCGAGGTGAGCGAAAGAAGAACTTCTCGCCGCCCCGCGCAGTTACCGGAGTTGCCCCCGAGCCGCTTTGCTCTACCGCACGCAGCCCCCGCGCGCCGCGCCCCGCGTCGTAGCCGGCGCCGCCGCCATCACTCGGACCTCCTAGCCACGGCAGCCCAACGCGCTCCAATTTGTACTCGTTCCCCGTTTAGTTGTGATTTAGAATTATTTGCTCATTTCACACCTCTCTACAAAACTCCAATCATTCATTGCAGGTGTAGAAAAACAAAGTTTATGTTTTAGATGAGGTTGTTAGCAAAAATGCCAACTATGATTGTCTATTTTAAATTGTGAATAACATGTATTTGAGTAATTAAAAACTATTGGGTTTATTTATTCCCTTAATAGGAATTTAATAGCATTATTTCATCATTGTCAATGAAAAAGTCATTTTATCAATGACTGAGCAATGACAACGCAGCCCCGGCGTAGAGCACACCGCGTCATAGCCGGCGCAGCCGTCATTACTCGGGCGTCGTAGCCACGGAACCCCGACGCAATTGGTTCCCGTCCCCCTGATTAGTTGTGATTTAGAATTATTTGCTCATTTCACACCTCTCTACACAACTACAATCATTCATTGCAGGTGTAGAAAAACAAAGTTAATGTTTTAGATGAGGTTGTTAGCAAAAATGCCAACTATGATTGTCTATTTTAAATTGTGAGTAACATGTATTCGTGTACATAAAAACAATTGGGTTTATTTATTCCCTTAATAGGAATTTAATAGTATTATTTTATCACTGTCAATGAAAAACTCATTTTATCAATGACTAAGCTCTACCAAACGCATCCCCGGCGTACAGCACACCGCGTCATATCCGGCGCTGCCGTCATTACTCGGGCCTCGTAGCCATGGAACCCCGACACAATCGGTTCCCGTTCCCCCAATGAGTTGTGATTGAGAATTATTTGCTCCATGTACAGCTTTCCAATCAAACCAATTACTTATTGCAGGTGTAGATTCACAAAATTCATGTTTTAGATGTGGTTGTTCGCAATAATATCAATTGTCTATTTTAAATGCCACGTAAAAGTATCATTGTTAAACAACCTGTTATCGAAGTTGAATAGCCTGTAACAACTATTGTACCGCTGCCTCTGGGCCAATGACCCCCATCTTGATCAGGTTTTTTGTCGTTTCCCTGATCTTTTGAGTAAATGCTGAGATGGCGCCTTATTTTGCTTCTGAATATTAAGGTAACTTCATTCTCTGTGCACGTCTTCTAGAATTCAGTGGGAAATATAGTTATTCATATTATCGATCCTCATGATGTCGCGGCAGAAAGTATTATTCCTTGACGAAGGACATGATTAGAAATAAGAGTCCAAATTTATTGCTGATTTATCTGTGAAAATAGATTTTATTACATCGGAGCGAATACTTTTGTTAACAATTCTTGCAAAAAACGCTCATTTTTTCTCTATTCAACATTCAAGTAGTATATGACTGAGGGTAGGGATCACAGAATTTTTAAAACGTGCACAGAATGCACTTCTCCCCATAGAACGTCACACATAGTTTTTAACTGTTTTTGACGTAAAAATAAATAAAAATAAAATAAAACATAAATAAATTGTAATTAAAAACAAATAGATTTGTTTATTTTCTGAAAGATAACTTATTAATATTATTTCGTCATCTTTATTAATTAAAAACTCATTTTCTCAATAACAAAGTCAATTAAGCCTATATGTCATTGGCATTGAAATGGTTGTATTGTTTATATACATATTAGGAAATAACCGAAACTGCCTGACTTAATTACAAGGTTCATTTTCACTCCGCAACATATTTCATAAGTCGTGAGTTTTTGAAATATATTTCGAGATGGTCAACTCACATTCCATAGGACAGTCAGCGGCCACCAGCACTTTTTTTCCGACAGAGAAACCATCCTCGTTCAGGATATATTTATTTGTAATGAAAATGTATTTTCAGACTCCACACCCCTTTATCTAGAGTCATTTATTAAACCATTATCTCCACCAGTGAGTAAGTTGCAGACCTCTGGGGTTCCCTCGCTAACGTAATTTTCCCGAGGGAGAACGTGACGATTACGAATTTCCTCCATTATAAACGCACAACGTTTATTACTTCACATACCCTGTTTCACTAAAAGTTTGCCTTATTTCCTCCGTAAGCCGCAACTTGCCCACCCTTTCCACAAACATCCCAAATAGAAAAATATGTTGTTATTCTCAAATTTAAAGTTCTATCATGGGTGCATCACACTCTCATGAACATTTTTAACTCAGCCACTAAGCCGAACTTCAACAATTGTGCAACGCTTTGATTCGTTTCATCATCGTCACCCGTGTTTTGTCACAAGTCTCTTCCGGGTCAACCGTTCTGTCATCCGCACCCCTTCCGCCTTCGCGTACTCCAACCACGGCGCCACCTCCCACCTTCAGCCTCCATCTTCACCTCTGCCGCTCCCTCGCTCCGCCCCCGCGTCGAGGGCCCTCGGCTCCGCTCGGCCCCTCCCGCCCCGTCCTCTCCCTCCCCCTCTCCTGCCATTCTCCGCTTCCCTCGCCGCCCCGCCCCGCCCCCTTCTCCCGAGCTGGCGCGCCAGCGACGCCCGCGAAGGGTTGCGCGCCGAAGAGGTTCGACTCGTGCTCGGCACGCAATCCTCGGGCTGCTTCCGCCCGTGCGCAGGCGCGTGCGACCACCCCAGTCGCCGCCGCCGCCGCCGCCTCCGTCCGCCCCGCGCCTGCGCTCACGCCTGCGCCCGCGCCGCGTCCGCCTCCACCGCCCCCGCCGCCCGCCGCCACGCCTCGTCTCGCTCGCCGCCATAAATATCGGTCTTGCGCCGCGACAGCCCGTGTAACGCCGTAACGCGGCGCCCGTTGAAAGAATTTTTTGACGACTTGGACATTATTTCCTATCGCAGGAAATTGCTCGATTTGGCTGTTTCTAGAGTTGGAAATCTATCACTTTTTTGTTAACGTCTCCGGGCAAAACCCGGGCATTGACTTTCAATTGGTCAGCAATGTCATAAACATTTTAATACAGGGCTCATAAAATTGATATGGTAGACCTAATGGTATACAAATCGAATCAATCGACATCCAGTTTATGACTGTCCCGTTTGAAAATAGTGTGAACATTTCGGTGGTATATTTTTGTATTGACCTCTGCATACGGAGGATGTCCTTCTCTGGACACAATATGTATAAGTATGTCGAAACATGGATTCTCTTCCAGATATATTTTTAAAATGGGAGCATGTCTATAAATCGAAGCAGCTCTTGTTTATTGCAAATGAAGTGACGAAAGCGAGATATAAGGAAACATATTAATATGCAGTTTGTACCGCGAATATTTTCTTTTGACATAAGAATAAGGCGCACAAGTAACAGTTTTGAGGAATTTTTAACTCTTATTTCTTCCTTACTAAGGAGCAAATGTTTATTTGTTACCTCTGAAGTACCAGTAAAGTCCTGAAGTACTCTACATTACACAAACATGAGGTAACTCCTCTTGTTTACATTTGTAAAAAAAGGTGAATTAATTTATAATTTCCCACTCATGATCAGAAAATATTTTCCTTTTCATGGTGGCGCAGTAAGTATAATTGGCAATGTTATTTCGCACGATAATAAAACAAAACTATTATAGTTAAATATCTCAGAATTCACTCGAACGCTTCAACCTTTACGTCCATTATTTTTGAATGAAGTGTTCATGTCCAACATTTAAATCTTTATTTACGTAAGTTTTCTTTGTGTCTTTTCAAATAGTCACTAGAGAAGTGGGACGAATTTTATATTTTTTCTAATCCAGTACATATGCTGAAGGGTTTTCCCACCACTTCTTTCATCGGATATTTCAAATTCTTCATCAATTGGGCTTTAATTCGTTTACTTTCATTGACGCGTCAATCTTCAATAGGCGCCATTCACGTAATTCTTGAAACAATAATATATTTTATAAAAAAGAATGTAAATATAGTTCTTAATAATAGATAATAATTTTACAAAACACTTTATGAGAGGGAAACAGGGAAAGAGTTTATAAGAACCCGTCGAGAATCGAGATGGGTGAAAAGGGTAGTAAATCATTTCACTGAATATTGTTAATTTATATAATACATGAAAATAATACGATAATGGGGCCGATAAATTACAAAAATCGTGCAAGCGTGCTTCAAATTACAAAATCACACGTTTTTATATCTCGACTTTTTCCCACAATTCACCGGAGTCCAGTAAACAATTAGTTATGGACAATTTCAAAAATATTCCGTGGCATCCTCTCGAGCGAGTGGTTGGTAACAAGGACTCAAATAAACCTTCTACAAGCGCTACTGGTTCCCAATGCAACAAGTACTAATCTGATTCGAATTATAAAAAATAAATTAAAAATAACAGAGATTCAATTTTTTGCGAATTTTGAATTAGGTTACGGATATCCTAGGACTGAAGGATTTTCACGTCCCTTTCCTGGTTCGTAGGCTCGTTCCCAATTCAAAAATATTCCGGGAGACATCGTCGGAGGTAGGGGACGAGAGAACCAGTTTTCGTCCAGCGGGCATTAATCGGCGCGTCCGCTCCGCTGCCCGATCAGCCCGGAATTGAAGTCGCCGCTTTCCCGCCCCAATCCCCGCCACCGGCCCCGCCCCTCTTCCCTCCCCGCGCCGCCGACCTCGCTCCTCTTTTGTAAGAAGCGACGCCGCGGCGGCGGGCAGGCGGGGGGTTGGCGGCGACCCTGGTCCCGTCCACAATGGAACGGTCAGAGCGTCAAAATCTCGCGGGCGCCGCCACTGCCGGCTTCTCCCGATTCTTCGCGCTCGCCGCTTCAGAAAACAATTGAAGGCGGCGGACCGGGGCGGGCATGCGGTGGGAGCGGGCCGGTTGGCCGATTGGGTCGTTCGGCACGCAGAACGCCCAAATGTCGACTAGCATGGCGAACAAACAGGGAGCGTCGAAGAGGTGACCGGCGCCGTTCGGACAGTGCGGCGATTGTTCCGGAAGGAGAACCAATAATCACTATCGTGATTGTCAGTTTCACGAAAGAATTTTACTCCAAAAAATTCGTCATTATCACACGATAACATTTGTTGAGCCAAATGTAATCAATCCTGTAGAAGTTAAATGATAAAATTATGAGTGTAATCTGCGTTTGTGTATCTTTGAACTTGTGAGAGCCACAAAGATTTCGCAGAATATTCGCTTTTGTTAATCTTCTGAATACTTCGGCGTTCTTCTCTAAGATACACCAACTGTTCTTGGCGTCCTCTATAGCGGTACCTTTTTGGTGATCGATACCCCTAAAAGTAAAGTAGGAAATAAAACGCAATATATGACTGAAAGAAAAATTCAATACATTGAGTGCATACGGTCTGTTCTTTTTTTATCACTCCTACGTACCACATGCAACATACTCGTCAAAACGGATTAACTGTCTCTCCTGCATTTTTAGCCGTACGGTCAACCGATGGTTCTCCCGTCAAACAGGTCATCGCCCCAAATAGCAACGATACAAAAATATTTTTAAATTAAAAATAGTTTAAAAAATACATATATTACGGCATGCGTTACACACTTCGAGAGCGAGTGCGGATGGGAACAAGAGAATCAGTGTATTTTCCTCCTGCGCGGATGGAATAAAAATATTGATCTGGGGCACCGGCTGTTCAGGGATACTCAAGATTTGACAGGGCGCATATTTACAATATACTACATCGAGGGTAGGACTGAAAACATAGTCTCCTATATTATTTCAATAGTATAGAGATACCTTTTGCGGACCTCACACGCAACCAATCTTTATTAAATGAGGTCTTCAAAGAAAGAGAATTTCACGGAGACGAGGCGAATTGCACTTTGACTTTAAAAATAAGCATTCATATTTTATTCTACCCGCATCATTCGGTGTCAAAATCTATATAGTTAAATAACTTCAAAATCTAAGCGTTTTAGTGCGTAAAACTTACAATTTTGACGCAAAAGACCTCAAAGAAACGTTGCTCACACCGTAGTCTATAGCAAAAGAGCTTCTTGGACATTCTATTACGTTTTACTGATCCGGCGCTTCTGGATAATACCCCACCTGTTCAGAGCAGAACCTGCAACAGTATGTGAAATTTAACCAATTACTTGATATTTTAGGCGATTAAATTGCACGGGTGTACTTCTCAGTGCGGTAATAAAGTTAAATAATATTCCAGAGTGTAGGGTTGTGCTTGCCCGATCCTGTATATTTTCATGGACAACTTTACGTAGCTTTCTCGAGAATAAAAATATTTTGTAATATTTATGTGGTTATCAAGGAAAGCCAAAAGCTAATTCTCAGACAAGATTGTATGATTACTTCAAATGCTGTTTTAAGGAAGAGTTGAAAATTGTTCCAAGAACATATCAGTAATACAGAAAAAACCTTTATTCAAAATTTGCTTCAAATATCAATTTCATTGTTATTTTTGTAAATTTTAAATTTTGTAAGTACATTGGAAGTTACCTTTTTATTTTTTTTAACAATGAAAATTTTTTCGTTAACAACTTCCTCTTAATATGGAAAAGAAAGGTAGGGAAGGAGGTGGAATGGAAGATGCGAGAATTCTGGCACGGGTACACTAGTTTGCTCTGTTCAGCGAGTCCGTGCGGCGCGGCGCGGCAGGGTCAGCAAGCGGCAGCGGCGCTTCCAGTCCGCGCGAAGCGGAGCGAGCAGTTGGGAAAATGGTGCTGTAAAAGCCACGCGCGTAGTTTCTTTGTGAGAAATCCTATTTGAAATAGAAAACGCAAAGGCGTAAACGAAGTGAATGTGTTTGCGGAGAATCGCGCAGGTGGAATTTATGAAATATTGTGAAATAATTTTCTGCTTACTTAATGATTCCGTTACCCGTGCTGTATCTTCCCACAACCTGTTAATAACACATATTAAAATGAAGTTAGTGCTTTGGCTGCCATGTCGTCGGTCTAGAAAATATTTCACCAGTTCCCCATCCAACGTGCTGGCCAGGTGTTGGTCGGTGGCTGTTGGCTGGTCACGTGTATTCGTCAAAATAAAAAAGTTTTAAAAAAATCAAAAAATCTGTATGTTCCAAATTTTGTCGTGCAGCACTGCGTCATTTCTTTAGAGCGTATCCATATGACTACGCATAATTTTGGTCTTACCGCGTCACGCCCTTTCGTATTTTCGTATTTTCGCCCTTTCGTATTTCAACTATCTTTAACATCTGGTACAATCAATGCCAGCTCCCCGTCAAGCGACGTCCCTCTCCAGAGAGAGTCCCTTCGCAACAACAGCAGCACGCTCCATTTGCTCTCCGCGTACAGCTCATCCGCACGGCGATAATTAGCCGCCTCTCGACGTGTGAATGCTTCGTTTGGCGGGTACGGGACCGGCCCCTGCGCGGGCTCCGCCCCGCAGGCACTCTGACTGCTCCCGCCTCTCCCATGATGTCTTCGTGATGCGTCGTTTGTTGCGACCTCCGGCCCGCTGCCGCCCTTCCAAGGCTTCGTCACGCCTTCCCAGATGCACGTGCCGCACGCTCGCCATTTGGAAGTGAATGAGTGAATGTTGATTCCGAGCGCGTCAACTATCAAAGTCATTAGTCTCGTAAGTGTAGTAAAGGTTGTATCCCGGGAGGTGGTGGTGTTCTTTCCCCTGGAACGTGAGACACCCACATGCACGTCAGCATACGGGTTTTCTCTCTCCAGGTTTGTATCCCATACGGGACAAGCTCTTGCCACCCGACAGCTTTTCCGACGTGTGGTAGGGTAATGCATGTCAGTGTGTGCGTTGAAGGGGAGAGAAGGCAAAGATGAGGACGGAAAGATCGCGCGATCCGAAGCCTGTTTGTTAAGGCACAATCCCGACATTCGCTTAGTATGATGGGAGAAGCGAAGGTCAACTACCGATCAGAGTAGGCGGCCGGTAAATGTCAATTCCAAGGAATGATTGAATTCGACCCATGTCGACCCAGCTAGAGTCGAAAACCCGCTACCGTCGAGATTCGAACCCAGAGCTTCCCGGTGAACAACACTTCAGTGGCAACGACTCCCCCGCTGAGTCATTGCAGCTGGTATTGTCGTCTGTAAGGGATTAACCGTAATATTAAATATTTATCACGTTACTTATCATTCTTAAATACGATCACTATTCGAGAAGGCTCGGACGTTAACTTTGGCGAGAGTGTGGAAAAGTGGCGATAATCGAAAAATTGCAGGGGTAGGTCGTCTTATCGTGTCAACACAATTCAAATCACGTCAAAACAACAACAATTACAATAATAATAATAATAATAATAATAATAATAATAATAATAATAATAAATTTAATAATTATCACTATTATTGTTAATAAAACAAATTTGATATATGAATATCCTTAGTCAATTTAACGTTTTATACAATGATTATATAGTTACAATCTATAAGTGTAGGTAAATGTAGTGAAGTTGTTTGATGGTTTTATTTTCTGTAATTGTTATAAATTCATACAAGAATTTCTACAAGTCTTTCTACAAGATGATAACCCCCCCCCCTTTAGAGGCTACTCATCAATGATGACAGCTTCACCATAGATGTAGCCATCCTCGTCGTCACCTCTCATTCAATGTCCAACTTCAACTATTTCTGAATTTCCATTGCAACGTCAGTGAACCCGTTGCTTTCCTCAGAATTCTTGAGACGAGGCTTGTTGCAGATCTTAACGTCTTCCACTTACTTCCTGCCTCAATGCTGACCTCGTATTTCCTTTCCACCGTTCGTATTAGAGTCATCTCTACAAAAGATACACTCTGCTGTATCTACTGCCTCTGTTTTCCTGTCCCCTCTCATTACTGCTTTGCTCCCCTACTCACCGCATTACGGGGACTTCAAAAGAAGTCATAGATGATTGGAGATACACAAAAGCTAATATCGATAACTATCTGCAGAAACGGCCTCCTTTTTGGAACGTGAGGAATAAACCGGGAGCACGGACTCTGTAGGAATTCAAGGACAATTTCGGAACCTTCCCCCAAACCTCTAGCTTGCGCTACCGCCCCCGCCCTGTGACAGGGGCCAAGATTGGATTTAGGTGATCTCCAACGTGGGCGATATAGTTTTTGTTTGCTATTTCAACCAACGTAACGCGATTTGAGAGGTGCGTCGTTTGATCTTCCTGACGCGCCCCTCTTGTGACTAGCTGTACGACCATGCGTTATAATCGCATAAGCCCGACGAATGCGAGATTGGGGCAACTTCACAGCTTCCCTTCTCTCCGAAGGGGCATGTAGGCCAGCAGGTTGTCATCTTTCGTTCTTCGGCATACTTTCCTTGGAGCATTGCGGAGTGAAGTCGAAGACTAGTACAAAAATGCCTCGATAGTTTAGCCGCGTAAAGCAAACATTGTATATGTCTATTTTTGGCTGGTAGGAAAATAGCGAAAAAGAAGAGCGCGTTAAATACAAAGTATATGTGCACAAGTCAACTTTTATGTCTTCCCTGACTTAGGGGTTTATTTGCTGAAAACCGTTTGTGAATTATAGTGAAGGTTTTCCGAAAATGTACAGAACACTATATTGCTTTGCATTGAGATTTCTTCGATTCAAATGCGCAAATTACTTGGACTTGGACTTTGTCTTGGGATATTTACGGCAGGATACGTATGAATAGTAAAAATAATAATTTGATAGCCATTCAACTATATTAAATCATTCTCAGGGTAAAACTTTAAGATCTAAGTTGTTTCCAATTTTTATAAATTTCTCTTGCCCTTAATATCTACATGGTATTGCATGACCTTTTATGACTCTCAGATTGTATGCATATCTACCATGTACTGAAAAGTTAACAAGTTCTTCAGAATATTTAACATGTTCAATTTTTTCCCTGACTGGAGAGTTTAATTTGGCAGTTTTCTATCTGAAAATATCGTCTCATAAACTATGGTAAATGTCCATTCTATTATTTGAAGCCAAATTTAAAAATACTGCATCCACATAGAACAGTTGCTTTGAGTCTGCCACCACAACGCTTCGTAAAAACTCGCGAAACGGTTACAAACGACAGCATTACAAGTACGGCGAGCGGCGATCCAATCAAAATTGCGAAATATAATGAGAAAGCTCATGCGTTGAAGGAAATTATTTTGCGCTGCGTTTGTTGGCTCAGTCGCTGGGCACGGCACGGCGCTGCGGGCGATGGTGTGAGTTGCCGCGCGGCTTTGCTTTCCTTGCGCTCTGGCAACGCGTGTGGCTGCTTGCCGTCATGTGTCACTTCGCACAGCAGTTCCGCCCCGCAGGAAGGAACATGCATCGACAACAGTCGCGCATTGTTCACAGTTGGACTTTGTGAAGTAGCGTTTGAAACTCGCGAGTTACACGCGTCTCTCAGAGGCGTCTATAGCGGGGGCTCCGTGCGCTGGAACTGGTCGCGGATTCTGCGGTGTTGCCTCAGATTAATATCCGCCCGCTGTTCTTTTATACAGAGGGTAAATAGCGCCGATCAAACATAGCCGAATATTTCAAAAAATCTTCGCGTGAAATAAAAAAGCGTCAATGTGCTAAATGTCGAGGGAAAATGTGCATTGTGCGAGGTGAATTTGTTCGCTTACGGTCGGGCGATGTACAGAAATTGCTCTTCGGTAAATCGAATCTACCCAATGGAGGCCACGTTATTCACATATAATACTACGTATTTTCGAAACTTTATTATGCTTTAACTAATTTTTTCTAGTTTTAATATCCCTTAGAATAGTAATTCCTTTTATTAGTTGCATTTCTAAAAACATATACAATGTTTCATTCGTTACCTTCTATTATACTGGGGAAGCCTAGCAGTCGTTTAATAGAAAACTTCTGTTCAGAAAATACCACGAATCTGAAAAAAGTAAGACGACTGATACAAAAAATGTAAATTAAATTAATGATAAAAAACTGCAAATTAAACTAAAAGTTCATTGAATATGTTCACTTAAGTATTGGTAGTTTAAAACAATGGTCACACGAACGAATATAAGAAGTAATACTTAAGAAATTTGTTAAATTTAAAGCAAGAATTTTTATAAATATGACTTAACATCACTAAATATACGTTCATAATATATTGTTCTCTTACCACGAAATCAACAGCATGAGATTCATTGCAAAGTATTGGTACACAATATTTGCGTGAGTGTGCTTCAGATGAATAATTATCAAAAATTAGCTTCATGTCTTTATTTTTATGGCAGATATTTTATATTATATTATTTCCATTTCTTTGTTCGTTACGAATGCCCACTTTAAGTATTATTTTATCAAGCATTTATAATAAATGGCAACATCACGTCTGCCCCTCTCAATTTAATACATGCTTAAATATTGCCTCGGTTGTAAAATATTAAAGTATAAAATTTAGATAAGAAGAAAGGTCATGATTAAGTTTATTGTAGGACATAAAAATATATTTATTGTCGGCTAAACTGTCAAAGATAATTATGGGCTATCTATGGGTGGTGAAAGAAAAATTATAGATTTAAATTTGTTTTAATTGAGTCAAGCCCATGAAGTACATTTTGTAATATATTCAATTCAACCATGCATCTGATGAAGAAATGCATTCCTTTACATATATTAAGTATCTATACCTCTCTGAAATGATGACATAGGCAGCAGGGTCCGGCAATCTTCATTCCTCTCAACGGCTCAAAAACAGTTTCTGCGAGGCATCGTACACTTTACCGTAATATCCCGGAAAATAGTTTTGTAAAGCATGAAGTGTGAGGAGACTGAGGGGTAAGACGTCACACAAAAGTAGACAAAGTTCTTTTAAAAGTTCAACTTGAACAATTGAAAATGCTTTTAAGATTTCATGCAAATACCCCCCAAAATCAAAATATGCCGCCGGTTATTTCAAACCCGCCGGTCCTCAAGTACGTATAAATTGATCGGCGAATATCAAATTTGGAGATACTCGTCTGCACGGTTTAGTCGCTAGCGTTGACACAGACAGACAAACACAGACAGATAGATAAACACAGACAGACAGGCAGACAAACACAGACAGACAGGCAAATGTTTTGCTGTCAATCGATTTTTCGGTATCAAGAATCCACAAAACATGGATTCTGAATACACAACGTGTAAGGGGAGAATCTAATTTACTACAAGAGGATGCAACGTAACAAGAATGTAATTTACTACATTTAGGAACAAGATTAATTTTTGTTTTATTACTAGGGCCCCGCAATAAGTCTTTTTCTCTCGAAAAATTGCACATTTCCGAGGGACGATTAGAAATATTTCTCATCTTAAGTAATAAGGCAAGAAAGTAAAATCAAATGCGTTTAATAAAGACTACAAATTGGAGGTTTTTTGAACTTCCTTTCCATAACAACATCGGCCACCTTCCTGCGTCTCAGCGGGGAACCGCGCGTTCTGGAAGCTTCTCGTCAGAAGGCGACAGGGCGCTGCGCGAGGATTTCACCGCCACGCCCCGCGCCGTCCACTTCAGGCCTCCCCGCTCCACCCGGCTCCGCCCCGCGCCATCCCCGCGCCGCCCCACGCTGCCCAGCTCCGCCTCGCGCCGCCCTCGCGCTGCAACCGCGCCGCCCTGCTCCACCCTGCTCCGCCCTGCTCCGCCCGCGTCGCCCCGCTCCGCCCCCCGCTCTGCCCCGCGCCGCCGCTCCATCTCGCGCCGCCTCGCGCCGTCCCGTTCCACCCCGCTGTCCCGCGCCACAACATGCCGCGCCGCCCCGCTCCGCCCCGCTCATCCCCGCTCCGCCCCGCTCCGCCCCGCTCCGCCCCGCTCCGCCCCGCTCCGCCCCGCTCCAACCCGCTCCGCACCTCATCGCTCCGTCCCGCGCCACCCCGCTCCGCCCCGCTCCGCACCTCTCCGCACCTCATCGCCCCGCCCCGCGCCACCCCGCTCCGCCCCGCCCTCGCCCATCCGCGTGACGCGGCTCGGAGATAAGCGCGATCGAAGCCGTCGCCGACGCGCAAATACACGCGGGAGCGATGTAATGACCCCCGGGGCGCGGGGGCGGGCCGTGTGGCAGGGGCGGCGGTGGCGGCGGGGCGGCGAGCGAACCAGGCGCTGCACCGCGGTTGCTCCGCGCGAGCCCCGGCCGCGAACGGCTAATGAGCGGCTGCACCGCCGTCCAGGGGCTCTACGCGGCCATATAGCACCGCACACAACCCTCTGGCCATATCGACGCTTCGGAATAGAGCGCCTCAAATTGCACTCTGTAGAGCCACCTCCCCGAAGAGTAATTGAAAAATGTTGTGCAGCCTTCACGTCACGTAATTTCTTTAAGGAAATATAAAACTAATAAAGGAACACAGTGTTTGCACTTTAAAATCCCTCGATTTTCATAATTTAGAGTATTTCAATAGTGAAGACCTCATCGTCTTTTCATAAATACTTTCACAATTCCAATGATCTCTCGAAGAACGTACCAGTCGTTGCTAAAATGTTTAAGAATAACTTAATATAAAATGATTGAGCTGTTTGATAAATTGTTTAATAAATCACACAAAATTATATCTAATGACCTGAACGAGCAAAATTAAATAATCACTTTTGGAGAAAAAAGTTCAATATGAAATACGGGCTTACCTCCGATTAGAATTTAGCCTGCATTAATAACGACTGCTTCTGTAAAGAAAACTTTTCACAGCAGGTTTCGCTTTCTTTGTGCAAAAATGCTTCTCGAGGGATATTTGACAGCGCTCCTCCTAGAATTTTCTATTCTCAATTGCAGAGTTCAGTAGCGCGGCCACAGAAGTGTAAGGATCGTGGTTCAATAAATAAAAAGAATTGAATGTGATAAATTAATGCTGCAATAGTGACCCGTAAAAAATGTAAATGATAAATATTAAGTAATGTATTCAAACGAGATGCAGATACTTTTCGCGGAATTTGTAAGCAAAGAATCCACAATTTGTTGGTTTTATGTTGCGCTGTGGTCACATCACGTGACAGGATGTGGCCCCTGAAACAATTTAGAATATCAGGACGACACGAAATTATCATACATTAGCCCTAGACCATTCAGACAATAGTAAATTTCTTTATTTTCTGAAAGTCTGACGTCTCTTTCGATATGTACAGCAACCCCTTACTTAATAAAAATTGAAGTCTACGTTTGTGTGAAATTATAAAAGTATTTGAAGGTTCTAATCAGTCACATGCTCGGGAAAAGTCAAATTAGACACTCCTCTCCCAAAATTTGCATTTTCTGCCACTCTTCGCCCCGCCTCTTAGGGGATTGCAGGCCCCACCCACACCTGATGACCGCTTCTCGTGCGGTCGTGGCAAAGGGTAGCACGCGCTCTAAGTAAGAAGGCACGCCGTTGCTTCCCCCTCCCGCTTGTCCCAAAACCCTCGTGTCCCCACAACCTCGCGTCCCCGCGTTCCTGTGCCCCCGCGTCACCACGATCCGGCGACCAGGGCACCCGTGGCCCCACATTCCCGCAGTCCCCAGAACCGTCACCCCACCCCTCACGTCCCCACGAGTTCCCGCCCTGCTTCCCCGTGTCTCCGCAACCCCGCATCCCCAGGACCTCTCCTGTCTCCCGCTCCTGTCTCCCGCTCCTGTCTCTCGCTCCTGTCTCCCGCTCCTGTCTCCCGCTCCTGTCTCTCGCTCCTGTCTCACGCTCCTGTCTCACGCTCCTGTCTCACGCTCCTGTCTCCCGCTCCTGTCTCACGCTCCTGTCTCACGCTCCTGTCTCACGCTCCTGTCTCCCGCTCCTGTCTCCCGCTCCTGTCTCCCAAAGCCCGTGCCGCCGCATCCTCACGATTTCTCGTCCCCCCGCCCCGCGTCCTCCCGACACCGCCCTTCCACTTTATCACGATCCCATATCCCAACGCCCCCACACCCCACGCCTTTGCGTCTCGCGTTCCTGAGCCTTTGCATCTGAACATCCCCGCCCCCACCTATCAACCCTACGATCCCGCCCCCAACTTGCATCGCCCTGCTACTCCGCGTCTCGCCACACGCAACCCTCCGTCCCTGCAGCTCCGTGTTTCCGAGCTCTCGCATCTCAACGTCCCCTCTCCCAACACTTCACCCCCATGTCCTCGCGCCCTTGCTTCCCCATGATCCCACGTCTTCGCGCTCCCGCGACTCCACGTCCCGCGACACGCAACCCCGCGACCCGCAGCTCCACGTTTCCGAGTTCTCGCATCTCAACGTCCCCGCGCCCACGTCCTCGCCCCCACGACCTCGCGTCTGCCAATCGATCACACTTTGCATCGCCTCGGAATGCATCTGTGGCCCCGGGGGATCGACCGATGAAGGACTGATAGCTATGGAAATTCCGCCCGGCGCATAGGCAACGGCCGCCCAAGGGGATCGAACGGTCGCGCGACGCCGCGTGGAAATAGACTCGCTAGAAAATAGAAAACGGCGGAATAGGAAAATGTGCCCTCGACGAGTTCCGATGACAGCTAGTCGATGGATGAAGGTTTTTCAGCGTCGCGTTCGGAATTATTGTTTTCATCTCTGGACACAAAGATTTGAGTCCAGATAGCGAACTTGTAAGAGGCCAAAATGTTCGCGATTGCTCGTCTGTGAATTTTTCTTCTCGCGCCTATCATTTTAATGTTTCATTGTCATCGTTTACTGCATTATCAGTTATATTATTTGTTCATCATACAATTCACTAACATTCGAATGAGTAAATACGAAAAATAAAAACGGACAGCAAAATATGTGTACTTTGCTGCCCGATTCCATTTCCCTGATGAGTTTTAATACACAATACACCACAGTCTCTCACAATTGCGTTCAGAATGAAATTGACCAATCTGGAAAAAAATATTTCATTTAATTCATATAGTGGGTTACGATGTTAAACAAAGGATACATCTCAATATTTCGGCTGTGTCCGTAGGTCTATTGTAATTTTAGTTTATATCTTTGCACTATCTCCATTTCACTAATCACAACCTTTATGACTAAAAATATCATTATTTTTTTATAAATCAGTTCAGTGAAGGACCCTGAATGGAAAGTAGAATCTTATTAGACAATTAGGAATGTAACATTCTGAGGATATTCACGAAATCTATTTTTTTATTCTGCCAAGGTTTTGGACTACTCACTAGAATATATTACATGAAAGAATCAACTACTTCCTTGCTGTAGGTTTACTGCTATTTTCCTTGAATTCGAAAAGAAGCATTCTGCCTTTCGTTGCCTGCGATGAGTAATGTTTCTTACATTCCAATACTCTTGTTACAATGTTATATGATCGCCATTGACGTCAGTGGACTGACGCTTTTCAATGCATTCTCCTTTCAATGCCTGAGAAGAAACACGATCCAAGGGACGCTACGAAAGTAAGATATCGAATATCAGGAAAGTGCGTCAGCGGCAATAAGATGAGAAATTTCTGACTTCATTCTGGTAATTTTAGCTTTTTTGTTCCATACGCAGTAGTGTCGAGTATGATCTGACATTTAATATAATTTGAAAAAAAAAGTTTTCATGCGCCGTATTCAACCTTCAGCAGTTTTAAGGTTTAGTTTGAAAACATTCATAACTAAAACTTTACAATAATATAAATCAATTCGCGTCATGACTTCTAAATGTTTTATTTACATTTCGTCAAAAATGGGAAAACACTACCTGACGATGGAAAAGGGGAAAAGTTACATATTAAACTTGCCAATTTCTTGGTATTATCATCAATAAAAGAAAAAAACTTGGGACCCAATTTAAATCATTTATATTTCCTGAGGGGCTCCATTTTACTCGTAATTTGCGATTAGAAATAATATCCAAGTTCTGGCAGTCTCGCCCGAAACTTTTTGGAGCATGGAGAATGAGACAGGGAATTGAGAATGATGATAGTAGTGGTAAGAAAACAGTGAGATAGGATAAGAAAGAAAAAAATTCTACGCGGTCCATGCCCCACATTTGAGGACTCGTGCAACCGCCTGGAAATTAGGAAAAGACGGAGGCAACCAATGAGACACGTCGAGCTACTAATAAGTTGGCGTCTAAAACCCGCCACCATAAAGATTTAAACTGTTGGTCTTAGAAATTTGTTTCATACTCGCAACAACTATAAGAAATTGCACATTGTAATAAATTACGATAATAATATAGTAATTTCTTATCGTAATAATAATAATAATAATAATAATAATAATAATAATAATAATAATAATAATAATAATAATAATAATATCGTAACTCAAAGTTAACGATAGAAACTAGGGAAAATTCGCTGTATTATTGAACATTTCTATTCTTGTTTTACCACTGATTTAATATTTTGTATTCTGGGGTGCGTCAATTGTATTCCTTTGGACTGTAAGTGTCGTGCAGACCTCAGCATTCACGCTTCCGGCGCGCAAGTGTGCCAGCAACACACCGGCGCAATTAAGCAGGGTACCATAGGTGTTTAAATAATTATCGACTGATAAGAATCGGACGGTCGGCTCACTTGTCAATTCAAGTAGTCAGCTCAGTTTGCTTATTAGCATCTGCGGATCTTCGTTTCCCGGATTAGCGCATGGCTGTTTCGGAGAAGAAACGCAGGAATGAGGAGATCGAGACGTTTCAGCAGAGTGGATGCTAGGTTATTTTTGTATCCCTAACGGCCAGCTGAGTATAGATAACAACCAGCCACCATTGCCAGCTCTCTTTGCAACGACTTTGGCCGGAGGGTCCTAGTGTTTAAGTTTCCGCAAAGGCGAATTTTCGACACTAGCTAGATAACTAGGTCGAATTCAGCCTCTCTCTGAAGAAGAATTCTAATAATCAGCTGCTCTGATGGCTAGTTCTCCATAGTTTCTCCAATCAAAACCAGACGAAAGCCGGAGCACTACCGTAACAAACGGATCACGCATGATCTTTCCTTCCTTTTACTTATCACGTCTCCCATTACTTACACTTTCTTACACCAACATGCACTTCATTATAACACATGTTGGGTGATCTGTTTGGAGCTTAGAGCTTGGTCTCGACCTCGCTGGGAGAGATACCTTCATTGTCCCGAATACCTCAAATCCTCCCGAATGCCGTCGTGAAGTTCGGCGCCGTAACTTGCCATCAAGTGGGGGAAGAACACCACCACCTCCAGTTATAAAGAACATTCACTATACCAAAGTAACTATTGACTGTGCCAGTTGACGAGCCCTGAATCATCAGTCAGTCAATCTATCAGTAATTTCTTACGACAGGGAAGTGAGATGCATATGTATTCTTCTTGTTGCTAATAAAAAACATTCGCTCCAATGCAATTACAACCGTAGGCACAAAATTACTTCGCTTCCGTGCATCACAGCGGAACACCGCCCAAATAGGGAGAGGCTCTACACTCCTGACTGGTCATTCCACAAGTGTGGTAGTGTTGTGAATATGAGTGTAACTGAGTCTGAGTAGGAGGAGATGTTATGTCAAGAAAGAGGTAGTAACTTTCGCGTGCGATCCGTCGCCCGTTTGTTAAGGCACTACTCCAGTATTTTCCTGGTTTTGACCGGGAAACTAGGAAAAAATTACCGATCAGAGCAGCCAGTCGCTACAATTGCCCTCCATTCAGTGGCTGAATTCAACGTCGCAAAATACCCAGTGTCGAAAATAGTCAACGGTGGGTCTCGAACACAAGAATTCCCAGATCAGACACAGGCGGTGGCAACATTTGTTGCCCTGGGCGTCTCAGGCTCATTCTATAGAACGATTTTCCTAAGGATGAGCCAAAGAGACAGTTCGTGAAAACAAGTGAACATCACATGTATTTCACATGTATCCCTCCTCCGCGACAGCCGTTCAGTCACGTCCCTTCGTAAAGTGCGAATGGCTCCTGTGAAAACATCCCTGTGCAGAAGTCTAAGAGTTTCACTTAAATATATGCACGTACGCGAGTTCGGGAAATATTTAAATTTAATTACGTATGTGGAAAATCTCTTAACATGCTCTCACAAACAGTAAAAGAAAACTGCCACGAATGTAAATAGAAAGCTCTCGATCACAACTCGCCACACAACAGCACGAAGACCGGAACTACGTGCATTGGTACGCATCTCGCATTCAAGTATCGATTTTAAAATAAACATAATATTTATCGCACAAAAATTAAATTAATGTAATGTTTATAGAGAAAAATATTTTTTACGGAAGAGCACATAACACTGCACTTCCTAATTTCATTTATTTCTCGCGGCGCACTATATTTTTGTCGGACGAGGACATCACAAAAGGAAGCGTCGAAGCCATTTACAAGTTAGCCAACTGCAAACGAACGAATGCGGGAAGGGAGTCTTATGGGCTCGAGGGCACAACGACACAGAACCTTCAGTTACGTTGCCTGCACTAGCTGTCACTTTGGCTCATCCTTAGGAAAATCGCTCTATAAGAGAAGATTCCAGGTGATTGCTACGCGCAAGGAGACAGACTCGTACATCCGGGCTGAACGAGCTCGCACGATCTGTATTCTAAGCGGCGCCGCTAGTTAAAATAACGTCATAATGGCGCGTCCGCCCTCCGCAGCGCCGGAGGCCTTCGCCCGCACGCTCCAGCGGCGCCACCCGCGGCCACGTGTGACGCCGGGGCACAAGGCACGTGCCCGCCGCGGGCCGCGGCAGCGCGCGAGGGGATGAAGAAAATGGGACAGGGCGGCTCGGTTTCCGCATGAGCGGCGCCAGCGGGGGTGCGGCGCACATCGTGCGGGGGAGGGCGCGGGCGTGGGGAAGACACGCGTGGCATGACAGCTCGTCAGCTGATCGGGAGCCGAGCTGGCGGGTGTGGCGGTGGCGGCGGTGGTGGTGGCGGCGGCGGATGCTGCGGCGGTGACGGTGGTAGTAGTAGATATTGAGGTGGCGGCAGCGATGGCGGGAACTGTAGAGGGGGTGGAGGCGGGGGTGGCGATAGGGGCGTGGGTTGAGACGGAGGTGGAGACGGGGTAGTTCCAGTAGCGGAGGTACCAATTTTCTTGTGGACATCCCAAAGAAGGTGACGGGTTGAGTCTTGTAGCCTTTCTTTTCATGCTTTCTTGGTGCTGACTTGGTAGTAATGGTGAGGATTGGGATGAATGTGGTACAAGTTAAAAGAATACAAACGAAATAAATTTAATGGGCCCAAAAAACATTATTGACAAGGGTATTCACGTCAACAGTGTGCATATGTATGATGAACTCAAAAAAACTACTAGAAACAATTCAAAATGATGCAAAATATAGGATACTGTTTCACTTACGAGTACATGTGCAATAATATGTGCATTCCTTATCAAAATGCAGTCGCTCTCGTGATATTTTGTCTTTGGCACCTACTACCTAACTACGTAGTAAGAGAAAGTATTGTAATATTTTACTGGAAAGTGACGATTTTTCGTCAAAAAATCGTATTGTGTGTCCGTGATATCAAAAAAACCAACATCTTGTTCTATTACATAGAAAATTACTCCTAAAATGTTGTATAATCAGAATTCACGTTTTGTGGGTCCCTCTTACCAAAAATTTGCAAAACATCTGTCTGTCCGTCCGTTCTTCTGTCCGTCCGTCCGTCTGTGGTCAACACTATCGTTTAAACCGTCTATTTTACTTTCTCGCCTTACGGAGTTCTTCGTAAGAAGAGAAAGTTATGTAATCGTTCGCGAAACATTATGAAGCGTGTGCGAAACTTGGCAGACTGCATGTTAAAAAAATGTATACACTACACTTGCGGGATATGATTAGCGCATTTATTACCTAACTTACTATTTACTTTGTTTAAATTTTTTACAGAACATGTTCCTTACGGATTTACCTGCACGAAAAATTCGAGATAAGGTTTATTTTTTCCTACCATGTTCTAGATCATTACACGTCTGACTTTTATGAACATTTGAGACAAAATAACATTAATTTGGTGTGGTTTGGTGGTATGGTTAATTATTGTAAAGTACTCATCGCGCGTAGGATGCATATAAATCTACAGAAGAGAAGAGAACGCAACGAGATGGAACCACATTGAATCATGTTTTCTGTAATTCGAACATTTCTTCTTTCGATGTCTTGCTGCATAGCAGACCACCCAGAAGCATAATCTGCAGATGGAGACGCCGAGGGTCGTACATTTTATTAACTACTTCCTTCACGCAAATACGCCACTGAACGTGCGTTGCTTATAAACCGGTCTCTCTTATTCGCAGATAAAAATTGTTGTTCTGCCCTCGTTCTGTAGAGTTTCTTGTTGACATTGTGGAAACTAACTTCTTTTGTTCTGGGCATGGTTCAGAGTTGGCGACATTCTCCGTGACAAGCTTCTCCGTTATGGCAGGAAGACGTGCCTGTTCAGACATTTGCCATCTTGAAATTTCATAACTGACTTACGTGAGACTAAACATTCATTGTTCGTTATGTTTAGATAAATATTGCGCAAAGTGTATTCCTTTGTCTTGACATTTTATGTGCAAGTTTTACCCTCTTTCTCGAAGATTGACGCTGAATATGCAGTACTGTATGTGTAGCACAGTCCGTATTCTGTTTAAACTATATACTATTTATAAAAATAAATATATGATCAGTGACCACTCTGTCCTCGGGTGGCAAGTGGAGAATGTGATAGTTTTCCGTGATGCGATCCCGGGTTTGGCAAAAATAGAGCTGTAAATAAAAAATAAAAAATAGAAATGTGCAGGAAATACATCTTGCTTGCCACGTGTCTTATCATAGGCGAGGAAATTAAATCAGACCTGCGAATATTGTTAGCTAGCCGGCAACAATCGGACATATGTTCACATTGCCAAATACATATGCATCAATTGTCAGTTCTTGCACAGGTATAAAGATGAATCGTCATTATGAGACAGTTATTTGTATGATATATATTTTATTCTTCTGCTCGGCACATTCGATAAATTAATATATTTGTCTTTCTAATGGCATCAATAAGGGTGAGCGCACTAATAACTACGAGACATTGACGTACTTTTCGCAATATACACACATGAGCACACAGAATCGTATATAAACCTGCACGTTGAGGTTGTTCGGAGTGCGGAAGGGGAGGGATATTCAACACAAGTGAGGAGCGTGCAGTCGTAGCATTCATAATGCCTTGCGCGGCAAGCGATACAAGTGGAAGCAGTCAGAAGCGGACTTTCATCGCTAATGAACAGGCTAAAATGGATCTTCACTAAACAATTTAATTTTTTCTAATAAACCATTCCGTATGCGCATGCGCAGCTTTCAATGATGAAATAGTCTGTCAATAACTACTATTAATATAACCATGGTGTTCAACTACAAATAACCTGACTGCAGTTTTTTTCGTCAAAATTTCCTGATGATAAAAGTAGTATATTACAACAATACTTTATTAAAAACTCAATTACAGATTACAGATTCCAATAGAGACTCGACAGCAACGACACTTTCAAAAACGTGCTTATAATATCACTCAAGTAATCATTTTCGTGCATTTTAATGTTTATTAACAGATGTAATTATTTATTCCCTTCGCAATAGATATTAATTTGATATAAAATTTACTATAATAGCAAGATGAAAATATAATATTATTATATTAAAGTAAAGTATTAATATAAAATTGCATTAATTATAACCCCAGCAACCTGGCATTTTGCAAAAACAGTAAACTGTACGCAGGATTAAAGTCTCTAATACCGAAAAGAGCACTCCCTCGAGAATAAAAAATAAATTCGCTTATATGTCCGACAACAATTAATGGACCGCACGCCCGAATCTCACCCGAAAAATTTTCCGTTGCGCCCTTAAGTGCCGCGTATTTGCTGTAATTCCGACGTATCAACGCATCACAATCCATTCGAATTACCGCCGCCAAGGCTCGCGTGCTAGGCCGGTTAATATAACAATACGTCACTCGCTACGAGCGTAGCGGCGGCGGCAAGCGGCTGTGGCCGTTATTTAAAAGATTAGCGCCCGGGAGGAGGGCTAGCGGTGGAGTGGGTGGGGTGGAGGGAGGGGTCGGTGGAAAGGACGGAGCATGGCCGGGCGTAGGGTGCAGGAAGTGCGGGGATGAGGAGGGCAAGGAGGCGGGGGTACAGGGCGAAGGGGGGTTTCCATTAGGCGTTGGCTGAGCGCTGCGAACAAGTGTTTCGTTTTAATCGGGGGATATGAAATACTTTCGCGCATTTTAATGTAGGTCACGCTTTGCCGCCGTTTTTCAAAGCGAGAAATGAAACAGCCATTCACGGGCGTTTTGTCCTAGATCAAATGGCGAGGCCCGGCACTCACGCGAGATCGCGGGCGGCGGGCAGCGGCCGACGGCTGGCGGTTACGGATAACCGCCAACGCTACGAGTGGAGATCGAAGTTCGCAATTCGTCAGAGTCGGGCCCAGGCGATTTTACGTCTCCCGGAGTTAAGCGCGGGGGCGAGCACGAGGTCAGGCGCGAGGGCGAGCGCGGGTACTAGCGCGGGGACGTGCATTGGGGCGAGCACGGTGACGAACACGGGGCGAGGCGAGAGCTCGGGGGCCAACGCCCGGCCGAAAGTAATGGCGAGCGCAGAGGCGAGCGCGGAGACGAACATGGGGCGAGCGCGGGGGCAAGCGCGGGCGCGAGCGCGGGGGCGAGCGCGGGGGCGAGCGCGGAGGCGAGCGCGGGGGCGAGCGCGGGGGCGAGCGCGGGGGCGAGCGCGGGGGCAAGCGCGGGGGCGAGCGCGGGGGCGAGCGCGGGGGCGAGCGCGGGGGCGAGCGCGGGGGCGAGCGCGGGGGCGAGCGCGGGGGCGAGCGCGGGGGCGAGCGCGGGGGCGAGCGCGGGGGCGAGCGCGGGGGCGAGCGCGGGGGCGAGCGCGGGGGCGAGCGCGGGGGCGAGCGCAGGCGAGCGCAGGGGCGAGCGCGGGGGCGAGCGCGGGGGTGAGCGCGGGGGCGAGCGCGGGGGCGAGCGCGGGGGCGAGCACGAAAGATGGCATATTCGTGCAAGGGTTTATTTATTTATTTACTTGTTTATTTATTTAGTCAAAAACTGTATGTGACCTGTGGGTGAGAAAATCATCTGCGCACGCTTTCTTGAGTTTCATAATCCCTTTCAAACAATTTAACTATTAATATATTAATCAACTGTAGTTTAGAGATGAAAAAATAATAGTAATAATAATAATAATAATAATAATAATAATAATAATAATAATAATAATAATAATAATAATAATAATAATAATAATAATAATAATAAAAATAATAATAATTTTAAACAGCGAGAGATTAACATTTCAAAAACTAGATATTTTTGTTTCCGAATTACAGAAAACCTATTTGTAACGGTAAACGAACAAACAGATTTGATTTTTCTATATTGCTAACAAATAGAAACTTACCCTAAGCTCTACTACCACTACAAGCAAAAAGAAATCTCAAGAAAACGTGCGCATAGTGAAGCTACATTTACGTTGGGTTGGAGCGCAACTGCCGCTCGAGAACTGGAGCGAGGAGATTGGAAGACGGAACGCCGCGTCAGGCATCTAATCGCTCAAGACGGCCAGATAGCTTTTATAGCTGGTAATTACGTCGCCTACCTTGCTTTAGTGTTGCAACAGAGCGTGTGGAGCGGCGCCCGCATGCGTTACTGCGACGCGGTCATCTCTGCCTTAACGGGCATCTATCAATCTCTAAAAATGCTGAAAATTCGCTTATCGCTATTGCTTACTGACGTACGGTTTTATCATTATTGCTGAATAGTATTGCATTGTTTAGCCTTTGTTTGAATTTCGATTATTATCACTGTTGTCCTGACATGTAATTTTACTCATTTCATACAATGTTAAGATAATAAGTACCTTCTACGTGAATTCAAAGTTTTCAGATTTAAAATAAAAAGAGAAAAAACGTTCACCCAAAATATTACAGTAAGCAGTGTTATGTGCTATTGTACTGTAACGTGTAATTGAAGCAAGAACTTTTCTTTTGTTCAAGAGTGGTTTCGAAATTAGAAATATACGAACGAGTTTGATAAAAGATAATTGCGGAAACGTGTTAGCAGAAAAATATCCACAAACACCAGTGAACGAAACCGATTAAGAGAAGAGGAATAAGTTGGAAATGTTGATGGATGTGACGAATCCGACTATTTAATTCTTGTATAAGAATATTTATATTTTCTAAGCACCATAAACAATAAATGTAGGAGTGTGTCGCATTACCTACTGAAATGTTCAATGTAGCATAATTATTCCACGTATTATAATTCTGAATCGTACACAGTGAGACGTGAACATTTTCACATATCAAAGGCACTTATTTTCTCTGAGTACAAACCAAAGTGATTATTAATTGTTAATGATTTCGGAAAAATGTATTGATATATAATATTTGAAGTAATACACGTACATAACGGTTTCTTTTTTTAAATGCGTGCTTATTTTAAAACAATTCAAACTGGGAAGTTGCACCTTGGGTTATAAAAGTAGTAACTAGTAAATTAACACCATTAAATATGGATATTCGTTTTTAATTAAATGAATTTCATGAAACGTATAGTCTGTTATATTTATCGTGAAATGCCCTTAGACGGCAATAAGAAAAACAGTTGCGTGTCCTAAGCACTTAATTTCCACAAACCCAACTCGTCGCTGCTCACCCCAAATACAGCAACAAAGCGCGGGTGACTCATAAGAAGCAGGGCCTATCGCCTGGCGCTCACCTCGCGAACACGTGGAGTGGAAGCGCGCCTGCTTCCCGAGGCAAGAAACCGAGGCCGGAGGAAGCGGTATCGACTCGCTCTCTCCAGTCCCCGGCGTGACTGCGCACCCCTCGCCCTGCCCCGCCCCTGCCCCGCCCCCGCACCGCCCGCCCGCTCCGCCCCGCCCTGTTCTTTCCCTTCCTGCGGGTCTCGCGCAGCCGCGTCGCTCTCCTCGGCGCTCCCCGGCGCCCCCGCCGCGACGCCGCGCCACGCCAGCCCGCAGCCACCCTCGCCGGCCCCGTCCTCGCGACGCCTGTACCCGCAAAACCCGAATCTACGACGCCCGTACCCGCTACGCCCGTACCCGCGGCGTTCGACCCGCAACGCCTGTCATCGCGTCGCTTTTCTTTGCGAGGCCCGCCCTCACGACTTCCACCCTCACGACGCATGTACCCGCGACGCCTAAACTCGCGACGCCTAAACTCGCGACGCCTAAACTCGCGACGCCTAAACTCGCGACGCCTAAACTCGCGACGCCTAAACTCGCGACGCCTAAACTCGCGACGCCTAAACTCGCGACGCCTAAACTCTCGACGCCTAAACTCGCGACGCCCGTCAACACGACGCACGTTCTCTCGAAGACCATCCTCGCGACTGTATTCTTCGCAACGCACGTTCTTCCGAAGCCAGTCGTCGCGGCGCCCGTTCTCGCGATGCACGTTCTCGCGATGACCATCCTCACGATGACCGTCCTCGCGACTGTCTTCTTCGCAACGCCCGTTCTCCCGATGCCCGTCCTCGCAACGCCCATCGTCACGATGCCCGTCCTCTCGACGCCCGTTCTTGCGACGCCCGTCCTTACAACAGCCGTCCTTACAACGACCGTCCTCGCAACGGCCGTTCTTGCGACGCCAGTACCCGCGACCCCCGTACCTGCAACGCCCGTAACCGCGACGCTCTTCTTTCCGAAGCCCGTTTTTGCGACATTAGTTTTCACGACACCCCATTTTTCGCGCGTTCTCGGACGTCTCATGCACGTATTACCCTTGTCAATTGTGGCGTAGTTTCCTCTAGATGGAACGAATGTATATACTATACCATTTAAATTCTGATTTTGTCGCTGTTTAGGCGACACGCAATTTTCCTTATGTAATAGCTTCCTTATGTCATATACAATAATGTGTACTTCACCTGTATTTGAAGTGTCAGCCATGCCTGAAAGGATAATGCTTGTCTATTGGCATACAATCGTTCTACCAATCATCCATGGCCGAGATAAATGAATCTCATACTGTTTTGTCTTTGAGAATGAAATAAAACAGTTTTCCTTGCCAACTAAAGACTGTAGTAGAGAATGAAATGAAGTTGTATTGACGCAGTCGTTGCCAAGCCTTCTCATCTCACACCGACTGTCATAATTCCAAAATACCGCTTCTTGACTGACTTCCCTCATCGTCGGATATTTCCTCGCCACTACTCGTCCCGCCCGGCCCAGCAATAAACCGCAGGTCACCGTCGTACAGAAATGCGGCATGTTGTTCTAAGGGCAAAGCAAGCTTAAGCAAACCAAACTCGGTATTGATTAAACCTCTTTGTTCCCCGTGATTGTGCGGGACGTCGCTTGTGGGAGACCTAGCACCCTCCCTCCCCGCCACCGCTCCGGCCCCACTCCCCGCGCTCGGTTGGCGCCGCGCCGCGCGCCGTCGCTCGCTCCGGTCCAGAGAATAAAACTGCACCGCCCGAGGCTCCGACACGGCGCGGCGTGGCGCGGCGCGGCTCGGCGCGGCGGTCGCTATGTTGTGCTAAGTTAGCGTAAGCTCCAGCGCGCACGCAGCGCCACCCCCGCCGCCCCCGCCGCCCCCGCCGCCTCCGCCGCCTCCGCCATTGCCTCCGCCGCCGCCAGCCTCGTCGCCGCCCCTCCCCACCGCCGCCGCCGCTCCGCTTCGCGCCGGGCCCGGATCAAAGGCCATGTTAGTATTCACGGTGACTGCTCCGCTGCAGTTGAATCTGTGTTGGGATTGTGTGATGCCCGCGGGGCCCACGCCGGCATCACAAACACCACCACCGCCAGCCCCGGCGCTCAAAGTGAGAAGTTGGCTTATCAGGCCGTGCATAGTCCTGTGCCTTCAGGGTACACCAGGCGCCGGGCTCTCTCCTGCTTCCCTCTCGCTGGCGTTGGCGTTGGCGTCGACGGCGGCGGCGGCGGTGGCGTCCCCTTCTCCCCGCTCGCCCTGTCTCTCTCTGGCGACGCGTCCCCCGCATCGCGACGCGCTGCCGCGCCGCGCCGCAGGCGCTTCGGGGGCGGCGGCGGCGGCGGCGGCGGCGCTCTGCCTGTCTCCCTCTCGCTCCCTCTCAAGCGCCCGCTCTACCGCGCTATCAAAGCCTCCCTGATGACGCTCCGGGCGTCTCAACACAAGGCATCATCATCACAAAGTGGCAAACGCTAACCGCAGCGAGCGAGAGCAAGGGGAAAAAAAATAAAACCCCTTGTTTCCTCTCTTCTCTGTTCTGTGCTGTCACCAGCACGAGATTGGATTTGCACAAGAGCAGAGAATATAATACCCCCCCGCGTCTGCCTCCCGGCCGGCCACAAGCAGGCGAACCGTGTCACAGATTACACCGGCAGAAAGAGACGACGTCGTGCGGCGCTCACGCGCGTGCGACAGAGACGGGGAAATTCACTCGGAACTTGTTAAATTTACTTTTCGAGGGTTCGTGTTAGTATTATCGCAGATATACGCCTGCCGTCCCCGCGGGCCCGTGTTCCCCCTCTCCTACCCCCTTCTCGTCGGCCTCTCCCGCGCTTCTTTGTGGCAATAAGTGTGCGTGCGGCGGGCGAGTCTTCGTTGCTGTTTTTTACGAAAAAAATTCTTTCCGCGTCGCAACGGCACGTCTCCGCATCAGTGAGTAATTACTACTACAGATGTGAACGACAAAGAATTACTCATGTGAGAGAGCAGCTGCTGCGAAATTTGCGATATCCAATTTAACTTTTCGTCTTTTTGAAGGAGCAAAAAAATCAGTTGCTTTTTCTTTCAACATGCCTTCCAGTTCCACCTCAAAAGGAAAACAAAATCTTTGAAAAAAGACAAAGACTTCAAAGTTCTCTTCTCGCATAAACGACAATGCCAATTTTTTTGTACAAAATGGTGACCCACTGCACTGCCGTCTCTTTCCTGCTTCAGAGCATTCCGCAGAATCCTGAAAATTCGGCAAACAGTCTTTGACTCGTATGCCTGCGATCTTTCGACCCGGCTGCCCTCGCCTCTTTCTTATATTACGTTAAAGTCCTTTCCCGTGATTTGGGCCCCTGTCGTACACGTCGCACTTTGCCGCCCGCTGGGCCCCACTCACCTCCTTTCCTTCCTTCTTTCCTTTCTTCCTTCCTCCCTTCCTTCCGCCGCCCTTCCTTTCCTCCTTCTCCGCCTTCCTTCCGGAAGCACCGAGGACTAAGGGCGGCGAGTGGCGGGGGCAGAGGAGAAGGCGCGGGGTTCCATGTCCCGCGCCTTAACACGTCTCGACCAGGACCTTTGATGCCCGCCGCGCAAAAACAAAAGAGGGCGACGCGACCCGCGTCTCTCCCCGCGCCGCACCCCGCGCCGCTCGGCGACCCGCCTCAGCCTCCGCCTCAGCCGCCGCCACTCCCGCGCCGCTCCACGCGTCCTTTCACGAGAGCCTCCATTTTCCTCTCGTTCTCCGGGCGGAGCACTTTAAACGCGACGACGCTGCCGCCGACGTCGCCACCGCCGCCGCTGCTGCTGCCGTTCCTCGGCTGTGCGCGCTCCGCTTTCCCCGCCGACCCTGCCCCGCCCCTCCGCCCTCCTCGTCCCACCCCGCCCCTGGCCCCCCGCGCCCCTTCGCCCGCCCGGTAAACACAGGCCCACTTCTGGGCGCAAATTTGACCTTCCCCGTTCTTGGCTTGGGCGAGCTGTTTAGCTTGCTCAGCGGAGCGCGCTGGGGACAAGAGATTCCTTTCCTGAGGGGCGGCGGTCGCCTCTCGCCCCCCCCCTCTCGGCTCCGCCGTCACCCGTCGCCTCGTCTCCCCGACGCCTCGACTCTCCACCGCTCGTCCGCCTCGTCGCCGCCCCGTCACCGCCTCGGCCGCCCTGCCCTGGGCTCCCCGCCCTCCCGGCCTCGCCAAAGCAGCCTCCCCGCCCCCTTCGCATTCACCCTTCTACCCGCCACCCCCGGCGTCGGCGACGCTCACTGCGTGGCCTACGCCTTCACCGCCACCCCCTCCGCCGCCGCCGCCGCCACCGCTGTCGCTACCGCCGCCGCTTTTTGTATTTTTATTTACTGTGTTCTGCACCGCTAAACAATGCTTTAATATTGCATCACGGCGCGAGGAAAAGAGGGAATCTGGCTCTCTCGCTGCTGTTACACACAGTAACGCGATTTCGAATTCTCACAGATCCTTCTGTGGATACGTGATGGAGGGTTTTGCTAAACGAGCCGACAGCTCATTTTGAGCGACCGACGCGGCCTCGCCACAGAGACTTCGGGGCACTGGAAGCGTTGTTTGGATTGGCCGCGCAAAAGGAATCCCTTGTGAAAAATATAAAGCGCGCCAGCGTTCGGAGCCGGGTGATAACTGCCTGTCGCTTCTCTACATACTCCGCCCGACGCTGCGCGATACGGGGAACAATACGTGCGCTACCGCAAAATGCTTATTGAGGCCTCTCTTTGTTCCAGGGTATGCAACCAACACCCTGAGCGGCATGTCGAAAACCAGTCTGGATCCCCACGGTCACCTTCGGCAGCCGGGTAAGTTGGTGTTGAGTAAGCGAATGCTTGTATCGCAGAGTAGCTGAGTAAATTATTCACTTATTTTACCTCGAAAATTAGTATTTTGCTTTTTATAATTTTGCTTTTAGTAGTGTCACAGTAGATGTTGTTTAGATTGAGCACGAAAAGTATTATTTTAATTGAGTAGTCTTGATAATTGCGTTATGTGAGAAATGTTTTCGGTAATGAATAAACAGTAGGTCATTCTAGCAGCTTATAAATCATTCAACGTCTTGTCAGTTAAAACATGCAGCCCCCTCGGGTTCCTTTTATTTTAATATGTTGTGAGAGTTCTTCAATTTTAACGTATACCCAAATCTTCTACAATGGATTTTCAGTTTCAAAGACTGTTGAAATCCAAAAATACAATTATTACGCAAATAACAATCATTTATCTTCTGAGTTAAACTTTTCACCACTTTCCTTCATTAACTGTTTTGAAGATCTATAAAACTTTTAAAATTCTCTTTCCTGTCAACAAAAGTAACTGACTTCTATAAAGACAATTCGTGACCACAAAAGAAAGAAGAGACACGAGAATTGTTTTGCTATAACATTTTTGACGATTATTTTTTACATATTTCTTTTATTAGTTTTTATCAGAGAACTTCGACATGCATATACGGCTGTCTATTTTCAATAACTGACTTTGAAATATGTGAGCATTGATTTTTATTTACTTTTACTCTCTTGACAAAGAACCTTTTTACTAAATTCGTATTTTCACCTTATAATCGTGTTTCCTTACTTCATTCTAAATATCCATTTGATTAAATGCGAATTAACTCACTGTTCTCGTTTCATTTAGTTCATCGTCGGGTATTTCATTAGAAATATTATAAAACGGAAATTGATTTTAGTAATTATAAACTTTTAGACACTTACGGTTTTGCAGAATTGATCGAAGACTGAAATGTGAGTTTCATACTATCTCCCTTCCCAGATTTAATGTTTCATTATTTACAATTATTTCAGTATTATTCGAGCGTGTATGCCGTTTGATGATAAAAGTACGAAGTAGGCCTACACTTAGAATTTCACATTTACATGAAAAGTTGCACATTTTATCCGTTATTAACAGGTGGTAGGCATGGGAATTAAAATATTGATTTCAAATAAAATACGCCTATTTAAGACGTTCTATGAAAAATAAATTCTAACTTGAGCCCTTTCGGACACGTTGAAAGGTTTGTCGAAGTGAATGCCTGTAAGCGAGATCTTTCTGGAGGCAAAACCGATACACAAGGTACAGATAAAAATCCATTGAAACAAACTCTTGTAAAATTGTTGTTTGGAATATTCGCTACTATATCTTTAGATGGAGTACCAGGAATCGAGTTATACCTTATGAAAATGAGTTCATTTTTCTCAGAGGTTATATTAAGCATTTTCAGAAAAAACAAACGAACTTTTTTAACTTCGGTGATGGTGGGCAATGGTTCAAGAGAGTGAGGGAAGGTGGGGAGGATGGGGAAGATGGGCTAGGGTCGGCAAGAGTGGGCGTTGGCACGCCCGATAGTTCATGTTTCTTAGAAACGACACTAAGCATTTAAAGAAAAACCCAACTTATTTTAACTCCGAACGCTTAACATAAATGTCGCTCGTGAACTTCACACCAACACATGACATGCACAAACACATGACAAGTCACTCATCGTAGAGACTATGGGTTTACATCTCCGTGTGTCATGAGGTTACAATGTCGCTAGCAAATTCACAAGGGAAATGTTTTAGCACACCGGGAAAAATAAACAAATAAATACATAGATGCAAAGATGAGGTCGAATGAACGATAGAACTTTGAAGGTTAGTCGAGGACGAACTCTAGTGATTAAACGAGAAGACGCGGAGGGGTGGGGTGGGGGGAGGCGACGTGCAACATTGGATATGAACATCTGGAGGAATTTTGTGTCGGGCGTGGTAGTGTTCTTGCCCGTGGATATCAATCGTTTTTACTTTCCAAATTAAAAAAAAAACCTAAACAGATTTTCATTTAATATTAAGGGAACAAATGATTTAAAAGAAAAATAGAGTAACCAAAATAGGGTAACCAAAAATAGAGAAATAATCCATACTTCCATAATGTTAATACATTACTCGCACTATATATTCCACAACATACTATAAATTAATTAGCGAATATTCGTTACAATATTCTTCATTAACACAACACTATGCTTGGGTACATGTTGACACCGTAGAAACCAAGTTGAACGAAATAATGTCTTATCTGAAAGGGGACAATCGGGAAACAAGAGAGTCGAATACTTCGGAAGTTCGTAACACGGGATATCAACTCCTGTCGTCGGTTGGCGGCTACTGTTCCCGGTTCGAAGCGTCCCGCCTTGTGGACACGTAAGCCCGTCGGGGCGCCAGGCCGGGGCCAGGGCGCGCGCCAGCCACGCGACTGCCCGGGGTGTGGGCGGCGGCGGCGGCGGCGGCGGCGGCGGCAGCGGCGGCGGCGGCGGCGGCGGCGGTGGCGGCGGCGGCGGCAGCTGCTCGGGAGTCCGCTCCGCCGCCGCCGCCGCTAGCGACGTTATTTGATCAGCGACGGTGACGGTGGCGGCGACGGCGGCGGCCGGGGCGGCAGCGTGTTTGCTCATCAGACAGATTTCTGACCCACTCTAATGCGGTGCTCCCGCCCAACGCCGCCGCCGCCTCCGCCGCCGCCGCCCCCGCCGCCGCCCGCGGGAGGCGGCCCCTGTCGGGTGATAGATGGTGTGCGGGGAGTGAGACATCCCCTCGCACTTGCTGTGTCAACAGCAGGCCCGTCCCGCCTCCGCGCCGCTTCCCCTCCCCCCCACTCGCTTGCCCGCCCGCGCGTAGCCTCCTCCCCCGCCCCGCCCCCTCCATCGTCTTCATATTGTATCGGCATCTTTATTCAATGATTAACCCTGGCTGCGCGCGTCTTTGAAAACCGGTTTGCTCGCCATTACTTAATGAAAGGGTAGGATGACGCGAACGGCGCCTCCCTCGCCGCCCGGCGCGCCACTCGCCCGCCCTTTTTCCGCACCGCTCTTCCCTCCCCTTCCACCCGCTCCTCTTCCCCGGGAAAGGGGCGCGAGGGGGCGATGAGGCGAGGGTGGCGGCGGCGGCGCCCGAGGCGAGGCCATGGGCGGGGCGGGCAATTTTCGCGATTTCATTTGCGGCCGCTAGGACTCGCCGGGCGCGCTAATTACCCTCGCCAAAGGAAAAGGCCGCCGCGCCGCTGCCGCCGCCCCCGGAGGCAGAGCGGCGGATCGGGATGCACGCGGCAGAGAAGAGGCGGCTGCGCGTGAAGTTAGAAATGATGAACCGACTCGCGTATCTTTCACGTTTATTTTTACTTTTGTTGGCGCCCCTGGCCAACGGCTGGCTCGTTCCTAAAAGCGTACCAGTGGCTCGACTTAGTAGGATCGTCCGATATGTAAAGTTTCATTAGATTTGGGAATATTAGTTCAGAAATCGAAGTTCTTTTCAGTGTTACCTTCGATTTCTGAGTGAAAGAGTCGCTAATGTTTGCAACAGCAAATATACGCCGTGGAAATTAGGTTCAAAATAATGTCTTCATTGCTTCTCTAAATTGTTAGCACCAGGTCCAGTAAACTCTGAATAAGTAATCATTTTTTTATAGGTTCGTATTCGCAAATGACGTCTGCTTTCGATTGTTAGCACCAGGTCCAGTAAACTCTGAATAAGTAATCATTTTTTTATAGGTTCGTATTCGCAAATGACGTCTGCTTTCGATTTACATTCTGTAGAGTATCGGCTATATGACAGAATTGCGTCGGTGACATATGACTCAGGGTCATCGGTTTCATTAATTTCCTATCTTATGGAATGTTATTAAATTATAACTTATGGAGGTAGATAATACACTTTATTCGGAATACATTGCGCCCTCTGATTATTCAATGTGACGAAGAGGAAAAAATTAATTCCATTTAATTTTTACTGTTTGTGTTGGGTGGACAGTAAACATGTAGCCCACCAAAACAGTTATTGGACTACTCAGCAATTTTAGAGCTTTGGGATACAAAGAGGAATCAAAGAATAAATACTAAATCAAGCGAAATAAGACTGTTTGACATAACATATATCACGCCAATTAAAATCAAAATTATGTAAATTTTATAGATAATTCAATATTTTGAGTTATTTTGTATACTTACGTGTAGACTCATATATGTGTTAAACCTCGGCGATGTTTACTCTGGGGACAGTTTTTTCTTTGTTTTTAGAGCCCCATGTACGTATTCTTGGACACGGTTTAAAACAATTTTTACTGCTATTTTACGTCCAATTCAGGGACCATTACCTCTCACCAATACTCGTTCATGCTCTTGAAGAAATACTTTTATGTAGGCAAGCATTTTTGCGGAGGAATGAAGGGCATTATTTATTCCAAGACACGCGACTCAGACTGGATCCTTTCACCGTTATCATACAGGAGAACAAGAATTTTTATATCATACGATTATTTCAGATCACTGCAGACGAACTCTTAAGTACGAGTTTTAGGAATATTGAATTAAAATAATTTTAATTTGTTTGAATGTAAATTGTTTTCATTCAATTATCAGTTGAAAAACTTTTAACAATGCGGCTAATAGAAGAAAAATATATGTTTAGTGAACCAGTTCTATGAAATAATTCATAAGAACATTAACGTCGTAATGAATATAACCTCTCTTGATCTAAACAATGAACGTTTACCCACCATCACTACGCGAGTCAAGTAAATACGTAAGTCAATAACTATAACCGTCTGAGATGAGGGAAAAAGTATTGCAAAAGTATTGCAATGAACGAAAATATTATAGGTGTATCGTGACTTGTGTCTATACATCCCTCTGTACATCTTCTCATCGTTATTCTTATTCTTTCTTCTTCCTTATCTCTATTCTAATGATCAATTTGGCTGTCATCTCATTCACACACACATTGTGTAGTTCCTTAAGTTCTTATCCAAGAAGCTCTTGTCAATGACGTAGCGAAGTGTTCGGATGATGATTTAATTTTCTACATAATGCAAATTGTATTACTTGCCAAGGTTTTATTCATTTGGTTAGTAACTTTCGATGGTCAAAACATTATCTTCATTTTTGCCGCCTGGAAGTCAAGAGGCAGTCTTATCTCCCATTCGACAAATCTGAGGACAATAAGCCATCGAAATCTGCTAATCCATTAAATACAAAACGTTGGTTAAGACATCAGTAACTGTCGCTATACTGCTGGCTCATGCTACGAGTGAGCTCGCTGCTCCAGCAATCCAGCGGCTAACGTGTTGCCATCCCTTGTGAAGAGATCATGGAATCGCGGAATGAAAAATTATAGATTTTCGGACAAAATTATTTTTCATTTTGATGAGGTCCAAAATCGACTGCATTTGATCCCTTATAATTTGTATGTTATATTTCAAATATTTTTCGTTTTTATAATATTCCTGTCGATCCATGTGGACAGAGTCGGATCAATATTTTGAGGAGCGTGAGAGACAGAGAGAGAGACGGAGCGTGAGAGACAGAGAGAGAGACAGAGAGAGACAGAGAGACAGAGAGAGACAGAGAGAGACAGAGAGAGACAGAGAGAGACAGAGAGAGAGAGAGACAGAGAGAGGCAGAGAGAGACAGAGAGAGATAGAGAAAGACAGAGAGAGATAGAGAGAGACAGAGAGAGATAGAGAGAGACAGAGATAGATAGAGAGAGACAGAGAGAGACAGAGAGAGATAGAGAGAGACAGAGAGAGACAGAGAGAGATAGAGAGACAGAGAGAGTGATAGAAACAGGTTGACAATCACACACAGAGAGCAAGAGACAGACAGGTAGAGAGAGAGACAGAGAGAGACAGAGAGACAGAGGGAGAGACATAGAGAGACAGAGAGAGAGACAGAGAGACAGAGACAGAGACAGAGAGAGCGAGAGTGAGAGAAACAGGTAGACAACCACACACAGAGAGCAAGAGACAGACAGGCAGAGAGAGAGAGAGGGAAGAGAGAAGTAATAAAAATTGGGTCACAGGCAAGGAAAGGGCACTCCTTAGTGAAATCATTTGTGGAACTGTTTGAAAACATTGACACGTTTGCCAACGCCATTTCAGAAACATACCTTCCAAATCTTATAGCTTTATATTAAATTAACATTTCGTATTTGAAACGATCGTACAAAAGGACATTAACCCACGAGCATTATCACAGAGCCTACAAAGAACAAACGTATCCTACAAAACGATAATTATCATACGGGGTGGCAACACTGATCCCACGGCCAACGTGTTGCTACGGCGGTGCTGCGCCGGGAGGGCCTTATCGGCGGCATCGCCTTCGTGAGGCGGCGATGCGCGCTCCTCTGCCCGCGTGATAAATGAAGCGCGGCTGCGCCTCCCGCGACGCGCGCGCCGCCGCCGTCGACGTCGACGCCGCCGAACACAAAATAAACAGCGCACCTTCGCGTGACTGAGCCCTGCCCCTCGCACTCCCTCCCACCCCCACGCCACCCCGAGTGGGGCTGCATTTTATTTTAGGTCGGTTCTTATTGTACCCACGACAGTTAAAGTGTCTGCCGAAATAGGAAAAGTCACAGGTCGCATTTATATATGTTGTTCTAGAATCCGTTTGATTCCATTACAGGAGCGAGGATCAAATGCATCAAATTGCAAAGAAAGAAGAGGATCAGGAGGAAGAACAGTAACCTCAAGAGGTTGATGGAGGACGCGCTCCGCTATGCTTGAGAGCCGTCGTCAAAGAAGTAAACCTGGTAGTAATACATAAAAATAAAATGTACAAAAAAAATTAAAAATAGGAAAAGTATCGGGAGGAAAAAGAGTAAGTTAAAGATGCTGAGCGAGAACGCGCTCCACTACACTTGAGAGCCGTCGTCAAAGAAGTAAACCTGGTAGTAATACATAAAAATAAAATGTACAAAAAAAATTAAAAATAGGAAAAGGATGGGGAGGAAAAAGAGTAAGTTAAAGATGCTGAGCGAGGACGCGCTCCACTACACTTGAGAGCCGTCGTCAAAGAAGTAAACCTGGTAGTAATACATAAAAATAAAATGTACAAAAAAAATTAAAAATAGGAAAAGGATGGGGAGGAAAAAGAGTAAGTTAAAGATGCTGAGCGAGGACGCGCTCCACTACACTTGAGAGCCGTCGTCAAAGAAGTAAACCTGGTAGTAATACATAAAAATAAAATGTACAAAAAAAATTAAAAATAGGAAAAGGATCGGGAGGAAAAAGAGTAAGTTAAAGATGCTGAGCGAGGACGCGCTCAACTACATTTGAGAGCCATCGTCAAAGAAGCAAACCTGGTAGTAATACATAAAAATGAAATGTACAAAAAAAATTAAAAATAGGAAAAGTATCGGGAGGAAAAAGAGTAAGTTAAAGATGCTGAGCGAGGACGCGCTCCACTACACTTGAGAGCCGTCGTCAAACAAGTAAACCTGGTAGTAATACATAAAAATAAAATGTACAAAAAAATTAAAAATAGGAAAAGGATCAGGAGGAAAAATAAGCTTAAGATGTTGTTGAGGACGCGCTCCACTATACTTGAGAGCCGTCGTCAAAAAAGTAAAGCTGGCAGTAATAAATAAAAATAAAACTACAAAAAAATTAAAAATAGGAAAAGGATCAGGAGGAAAAAGAGTAAGTTCAAGATGCTGAGCGAGGACGCGCTCCACTATACTTGAGAGCCGTCGTCAAAGAAGTAAACCTGGTAGTAATACATAAAAATAAAATTTACAAAAAAAATAAAAATAGGAAAAGGACCAGGAGGAAAAATGAGCTCAAGATGTTGATGAGGACGCGCTACACTATGCTTGAGAGCCGTCGTCAAGGAAGTGAAGCTGGCAGTATTAAATAAAAATAAAAAGTCCAAAAATTAAAAATAGGAAAAGGATCCGGAGGAAGAAGAGTTAGCTCAAGATGTTGAGCGAGGATGCCCTCCACATACTTGAGAGCCGTTATCAAACAAGTACCTGGCAGTAATATATAAAAACAAAAAGTACAAAAAAATTAAGAATAGGAAAAGGATCAGGAGGAAAAAGAGTAAGTTCAAGATGCTGAGCGAGGACGCGCTCCACTATACTTGAGAGCCGACGTCAAACAAGTTAAGCTGGCAGTAATACATAAAAATAAAAAGTAAATAAAATAAAAATAGGTTGTTGATGCAGGACGAGCTCTACTATACTTGACAGCCGTCGTTAAATTAGTAAACCATGCAATGATACATAAAAATAAAAAGTAAAAAAAAAGGTTGTGGATGGAGGACGAGCTCTACTATACTTGAGAGCCATCCTCAAGGTAGTAAATTATGCAATGATATATAAAAAAGTAAAAAAATTAAAAATTGGAAAACACAAAAAAGCTGCTTTCTTAGACTGAAGGATGTATATTTGTTCCATAGTAAAGTACAGGAAAATGCTCCATCGTAAATAATTACAATATTTACAAAAGTAGAGTTCATTTCTAAAATAAAAATTAAGTGAATTAATTAATGAAGACAAAATTTTGCAAGTCAATATAAAACCCAAAGAATTTGGTAGACTACGTGAGAAGACAGCAGTAGCTTTAGTATATATTGTGAAGTCAGTACATATATACCAAATTAAAGAAAAAATAATATTGCAAAACCATTAAAAAACAAAACTGATAAAGAAAGGCTTATAGTCTCCAGTGTAATAGTATCACAAAAAGACAAAGCCATTCCAAACTTCTAAGAGAGCGTGCTCTATAGTAATGTAAAAAGAAGGAAATTGAACAAAAAAATTAAGTAAATAAAATGTTATAAAAATTCAAAAGCAACACATAGACTGCAATTAATTATAATACCAATAAGTAAATATAAAATATGAAGAATTAAAAATGTTCAAGAAACAAAAACACGCTAGATGTATTTATAGTATGTTAGATATTTACTTAATGCAGTCTTATAAAAAGTTTAAAAAATGAAAAAACAAACTTAAAAAAATATTTAAAAAATTCCATGTGCGCGTGAATTGCAAATTATTATAATAATGAATATAAAACAAAATCCAAACACAAGAGAAGAAATAAATTGTCCATATGATTTGCAATAGTTAAAAAGTAAATTAAAAAACCAAAAAGCATTTCACATTTCAAAACATTATTTTCCAAAGACCCTTGAAATAAGATGAAATTGACATTATTTTTCAAACATACAAATAAATTGAAGAGGCATTATATGACAAGCACAGTACGTAATGCAATTCACGTAGAAAGCTAAAAAAATAACAAATAAAAAATTGCAAACTAGTGAATAAAAATTCTAAAACTTTATGTAGTACGTACACTTTTCAATTGCTAAATTTTCAAGACTATAGTGTAAATCATATCAAAATCAAGCTGTGAAAGAATTGTTAAAGCCATGCCACTTACTTTAGAAATGAACATTTTGAAAATTTACAAATCATTACCGATTTCTAACAGTCAATATAAAAATTGTTAATGGATAGTGATGATATAAAAGAGAGTTAAAAGAGTAAGTCAACGATTCGGAGTATTACAAAGAACGTATTGAAAACTACAAACATCAATAAAACATTACTATTCCCACAAAGTGAAAATATATTTTAAACGACAAATTAACAACGCAAAAACATATATTCCGATATTGTAAGTAATGAGGCTTCGTCACATGATAATGTGCTCAGTATCCAGTGCTTTCCCCATTCTACTTTTTTCTCTATCACACACTCACCTACATTTTCTAAATTACGATGCTTAACAGGTCGAAATGTGTCGTTAAAACAAGGTCGCCGACAGAAAATTAAACTAAATAAACAACTTGTTATATGTATATATATATATATATATATATATATATATATATATATATATATATATATATATATATATATATATATATATATAAATTCATAATTCACCCTTAAAAAAATTCATAATAAAAGTATACTCAGACAGTTTTGAAATACATTTCATTAACGATTTCATACCAAATATAAAAATAATGTTTATATTAATTTATTATTAGGTGCGACTTTTTAACTTGACAATCACAAAAATATCATTTATTGTAAGTGATATTGTCGCAATAACATCATTAATTGTTGTTGTTGTTGTTTCCTTTGGGGGTGGGGTAAATGAAGTCAGTGAATACTGTGGTGTAGGATGGTGATGAAAGACAATGGGGTGCAATGGAGATTGAACACATTACCATATGAGGAATTATCATTAATTACAATTTGTGAATGAATGTGTTTGTATTGTTTGTTTGTTATTCAAAATATCGATCACCTTGTGTATGAGGTTTTAATGACATTTTTAGTGTTCAACATGTTCAGTGTAATCGTGAATGTAACATTCAGGTGTTTATTATCAGTTCTAAAGATGAAGTAATCTCCAAAACGTTAGGAAACTAAATAATAATATTTTTATTTACCTGATCAATGTCCATTAACAACTGACCAGCTTTCTATTTACACACAGTCGTTAAATTTAGCGTATACATTCACTATGATTATGAACATTCATAAGTATCGTAATATCTGGAATCGATTTATTTAACTAAGAACGAATAAACTGTTAAAAATGGCGTTATACAGTCATCTAATGAAGTTCACGTACGTATATAAAGTTGAAAAAAAAATAGAAAACAAAATTATCAAAAAGACTTCTCTGTACGTGCGCTGGTGAATCCCAAATTTCACAGAGAAATTTTTTATCAAGGAATATAATGTTCGAAGTTCGGTGAAGAAAAATTAAATTGTTCTCATTATCTGCTGTAATTATGACGAAAATTTAAAAATTAAAATTAAAAATTTTAAATACTGTAATTATTAAGTCACTTTTTTCACAGTTTAAAGTCATAATAAGCAACAGATACTTTTGGAACAAAATGTAATTAGAGCGAAATTGAAGAGTCATAAATAAATGACAAATATGCACGTTGTAAATAAATGAAAAACAAACAAAAAAACAGAAAAAAATTAAAATACAAAAATACTAAAGATATTCCCAACGGTGCTGTTTTTTTATATAATTAGCAAATTTGTAATCCTAAAGAAAATTAAAAGATTTTCAGGTGTCAAGATTTCAAGTGTAAAAATTCAAATATTTGAACCTCACAACTATATAAAAAGTTGAAAACAAACAAAAAATTGAAAAAATAAAAAACGAAAATATATAAAGGATTTCTCTGTGCATTGCTTTATTTACATTGGCGAATTTCAAATGTAAATAAAAAATTATCATCAAAGAATACAATGATCTTCAAAGTCAAGTGAAGATAGCCTAATTGTTCTTCTTATCTGCAGTAATTACGTCAAAAAATATAAAAATTAAAATTAAAAATTTTAAATAATGTAATTATTAAGATGTGGCATTTTCCAAAGTTTAAAGTCATAATGAGGAACAAATGCTTTTGGAAGAAAATGAAACTAAGACGAAATTAAAAAGTCAGAGATGACAATTATGTACGTTGTTAGTAAATGAAAAACAAACAACAAAAAATAGAAACAAATAAAGTACAAAAATATGAAAGAGATATCTCAACGTGCACGTTTTTATATGAAAATTATCAAATCTGTAATCATAAAGAAAATTAAAAGCGGAAGAGTATTTCAAGTGTGAAAATTCAAATTTTACAAAAAATATTCCAAGAGAAAGATACAACGAAGTTGGAAGTAATTGAAAACAACATTGTGCACGATAAAAATGTATTTTATAAAAAATATACAAAAAAATTGGAAAATTGTAGTAAAAAGTAATTCAATCGTCTCAATAAATTTTAAATACAGGATAAGAATATGTTTGTAGTCATGTCCTACAGATAAATAAATTTATTTGAACTATACATTAGCACACAACTTTCAAAAATCTCATCTTATTTAATGATTTTTACAAATGGAAGAAATTCGACATGTTATTAGGGAACAAAATTTAAAAAAAATAAGCGTTTCTCCATGAAGAATTTTCATTAACAGAAAGAAAGAAATGCCTAACAGGTACCTCACCACCTATGAATATTGTTTTAAAATTGGTTCCTTTTAAGGAGCAAGGAAACTTGTAGAATAACAATGAAAGCTCTTTCGTTTTTGGAGACAACGTTGCATAGAAGCAAAATATTCATTTTTGATATTTATTGAAATTTCTTATTCCGAATAATATAATTATAAAATCAACATGGAAATGGAGTAATATCAATTCAAAAAACAATGGAACGCATTCAATGTTTAAGGCATGACTGGTAAACATATTCTTAACGCAGTAATGGTTTTAATAATGTATTACAGAACATATTTAACCCACTTTCATGCAGCTTTCACTAAAAATTGTAAATAAATATTCGCCATTAGAAATGACTGTCAGGAAAGCATTTTTTCTTTGTTGAATGTTCTGAGTTTAGCACTTCCATGAATACTACGAGAAATACAATAAAATTTAATTGTTGAAAATTAAACCACATTTTCATGAGTTTAAGTCTTTAGAAAATTTGTACTAATAGATTCTGAGACTAGAATATTGTCGGAACGTTTATTTTTCCTAAATCAACTGAAATATTGAACTTCTCGCTGCTACCTTATGTAACCACAAAATTAAATGTTTCCTCATGAAGTTTGTGATACGTTTTGATTCAGGCTCATGTAATTCAATTATTGTGATCTAAAAGATTGACAATTTGGTTTGTAACTTATTAATAAAATACGAGATTGATTGAATTCACATGTTTTCTTTTCAACATCTCCTTAATATAAGCACTAGTTGCCATAATTGAAAGATTAGGTTTACCTTCCTGAATTTTCTCATTTGAACATTCCTATATTCCCACCATTACTTCTTTATATAATTTTCACAATATTAATAACATTGAGGTTATAGAGGGTCAACACATAATGACATTGAAATTGTAAGCACTAAAACTAAAATAGTGATACCCCATGTATACTAATTTTTTATTTAAATAGATTTTGAAGAAAATTCACATTCTACGAAGGTTCAGTAAGCCTGAAAGAATGTAGCATTCATAAAACATCCCTTTAATTTTTTTAAAGTACTTTTTGTGAATTTATTTCTAATATTAAGGAGAAGAGAGAGTTGAGGAACGACAATATCATTGAATTAGACCAAACATTTTATTCACATCTCATAAATATGTATCTATTCTAGAAATATAATTACATAAAATTTGCCCCTTGCAGCAAAATTCATATAGTGACAAACTTTTAAACTCTCTGGGTTGCTTGGATTGCAATAACCAAAAAACCACGAATCTTTGCTAGAGAAAAGTGTAGAAATGAAATCTAGTTACTATTAGTGGAATGAAAAAACGAGCTTTCGAATTTCATCTCTTATATGAAGGTCTCTGTGTATGTTAATGCATAGAAAATGAGAAATTTGTTGTTTTTTGTTTCTTTTAGAAATGTGCAAAAGAAGTAAGGTTAAGGAAAAGGGTTGATAATATTTCTAACTATACCAGGAAATTCTGGTAGTTCAACAACAATTAGCTTCGCAAAATGCACATATTACATGGTTATAAAATGTAAGAAATATCGAACTGAATTATCAGACATCTACATTTCCTTTTGAGTCGGGTATATATTCGAAGTTACCATTTCACACTTGTAATTTTTTGTTTCATCCAAGTCGAAAAGTTTATTGGAATACCCGCGGGATAGTTCGTTTTTCAAATAATGTTTTACGTTGTGTTACGACTACTTTTCTAACCATCTTTTATGCAGGTAGAATGAATTACAACAAGTTAGTATAAAAAAGTAATATTTTGTAGATCAAAGAATACATTACATTAATCAATTAAGAAAATTACTTTTATAGTTTGGTTCAAAACTTTTTTTTTGTCACCGCAATAATTGACTGCTACAGCAGATAGAATCAGCATACATAAATGCATTAACATAAAAATAAGTTCTGTTTACTTAAAAGAATATGAAAGAGAGTATACAGCTTAACGACGTTTATTGCATAGAATATTCATTTCACTGAGAGATAATTATGTATCCATATATAATATTGTGAAGAAAAAACGCCAAAAGAAACTACCAAACTACTAACAAGATATCGCTTTTGGATCACTGTTACAACACCATTTAAATCAATCCAATATTCCGAAATACGCCAAATCCTCTTCATCCACAGAGGCTAAGGCAACAAAGGTCGAATGAATACCCAAAAACAAATCACAGCGACACAAAACTCTTCGAACATCCGTAACTCCATAAAAGTGACAGTAAACGCGCAACCAGTTATCAGATACAACAAAATTCAATTGAGGTGCACGCAATACGGCCGTAATCTCCCCAGTAACTGGAAGAATGCGCGCCCGATTGCCCAATAAAAAGCAGCAAAGCTCCAAGCGCGAACCGTTAAAAGGACGCGAGGGTAACGGCCCGATCATCGCTGCGGAAGGAAAAAACCGAAAATGTATACGTGCAACTAGAGTGCATCAGGCGGATTCTTCGGAAAGGGGGCCCTCCAAGATACACTTTTGTGCACACGATACACGCCGGCCGCGTGATAAGCCCATTGTCAACGCGTCCAGGGAAATAAATAAATATGTCACTGCCCGCCTGTGCCCTTGTTGTTTTCCCTGATTCCCTATCGGCGCGGGCGAGCTATTCTCACGCTATCAACGCCCATTCAACATTTCACGGTTAGTTTCATTGCTTGTAAACCGGACTGCTGCTCTTCGATTTCTGGGTTCGAACCTCGCTCGGTTATTGATGTGTTGACGTGTTAACGGCGTCCATTCACGATTTCGCAATAGTCGACTGCCCCCACACTCGCCCCGTCCCTCGGTTCGCCCACCCGCCCACGCGCCCGCTCACCTCACCCCTCGTTCGTTTGTTCGTTTGTTCGTTCAGCCGGACGGCCGGCGCGCCGCCGCGTTCATCGGCGGTCGCTGTAAACTTTCCTTCTGAAGTGCAGCGCCGAACGAACCCGGTTATTCATTCGTGCGCCGATTGAGTTATTGTGCCGCCGGCACAGATAGACGACTCCTGGTTAGAAAAGGATGCGGGATAATAGGCGCGTGCGCTCTACGATTTCCGAGGCAGGCGTGTTTTATAGCGCCTGCAAACGCGCGGCCCGCTTGTATCGGCAGCCAATTCTCGCATGCGGTGGCCGCAAGCTTCTGTCAAAGGAAAGCGCGAAATCGTCCTCCATGAGTGGGTGATCGCGCTAAATGAGAAGTTCCTATCTCGAATCGTTTTTCCTGTCGCCGAAGCGTGCCTCGGCCCGCGGGTGGGCGGAGGGGCGGCGAGGGCAGCCGACCGGAGAGCGGGCGCGCTCGCTTGTTATGCCGCGTGGGGACCGACACACAAGCGCGAGCGCGAGGGCGAGGACGAGGGCGGGGGTGGGGCGGCGGTGGAGGCGGACGTGCGGGCGGATGGAAACGAGTTCACGGGGTGTGGACGAACGCACGAGTGACGCGGAAGTTGTTATGAAGAATTTGAGGCTGAGAAGGAAATCGTGCTCTAGGGCCAAGTTTTGGACGTTGTGCTTGTAGGATTATCCAATACTGCCAAATTATCTCATTTTAAATAACATTAAAAGACGCTAGGTACTCTGAAGAGTCACGGGGATGATTAGCGGCTCGGCTATGCCTCGGGAGATATCGTGCTTACGGGAGGTGTATGCAGTGGACTAGACACGACGGTGTCGACCAGTATAAGACAGGCTCAAATGCAAGAACACCTGCAAAGATACATGCGATGTGAGTTCAAGAACAAGAGGGACAGGTGGGTGTGGTGGATATTAAGCATTAGTTAAGAAAAGCACTCATCGTTCCGCTGAGGATCAAAGCATTTTATGTGACATGTGGTTGATATGGACTGAATTGAGTACTAGGGTATGAATACTGGTTAAAGATGGTTGAAGTATAACAGGAGACAACAGTGACGCAAGCGTTGGGACGAGCAAAGGTTGAGGCGAGATGGGTGGCACGAGAATATAGAAACGCGTGCGTGAACCACGAGAGTGTAATCAGAGGACGTATACACGACGATAGAGATATAGAGGAGGAGAAGTGTGCGGAACGAATCGTATGAAAGGCAGGAAAGAAGAGAGAGTTGGGAGGTTATAGCAAAAGCAGGAAAGAGACAAGGAGAGATGATGGGTCGCGCACCACAACAAATTCTGGCCCCGGCTCAACCCTCGGTCCGAACAGTTTCGCGCTGCCCCGGCGTTGCACGATGAGTTGGGGAAGAAGTAAATCATGGCTGAAAATACCTCCCACACGCTGCGCCCGTTTTCGATATACGAGCACCTCAAGTGCGCCAGTCCTGACATCAGGGGTGAGCAAAATCTTTAAATTGCTCCACACATCGCGGCTAGAAAACAGTTTGTTCAAATTACATTAAATGATCGCCTTTCACAAACTCACAATGTCACTACCAATTCTGTATTCGCTTTCGACAGCAGTAATCTGACTTTTTACATAATTGGAAATAGGAACAAGTATGTTTGTAACTAGCAGTCTCCATGCAATCCAAGCAAATAATATTGTGTAAGAACTGGCCTTTACGTAAGTCATGAAATTTACAATTAATTATACAAAAAACACTAACACAAGTTTTATTAACATATATAAATAATATCAATAGTGTTACAGGTAAGTATTTTCTTTTCAACACAATTATTTTTGATTTGTTATTATTTTTATTTCAGTTTTCTCTGGTTAGTTGGTATATTTGGTTTGAATATTTTGAATTTTTGGTTGGTTGAACTACACTATTTTTAATAATTTAATTTTATTAGTTACAATTCCCATCCCACTAAATAAAATACTTCACTTGCAGCGTTTTTTTTCTGAACCTAGATTGAATGAACTTCTCGCATTATTTAAACTGTGTGAAAAAACATTTTACTTCGAAAAATATTTTTTTTTTTAAATTGTAATTTCTTAGTATGATAATTCTTAATACACAATTGCTGATATATGTTAAAATAGTTTCAGACGATTCTAAATGATATTAAGAAAACATTTGCTCCAGCTCACTTTCTAGAACATTTTGATGATATTAAACTGCAAAAATATTAAACCAACCACGTAGACAACTACATTTGAGGCAGTATTCTTAAGCTAAAAATCATCACACATTTGCAAAAAATCAATGCAAATACAGTAATTATTGCATCAAGAAAAAAAGTCACGGAAACAATGAAAACATTAACAGATAACTCTTAACTAGATTTAAATCTGAACGATGAGCCAAGAGAGAAGAAATCAAGATGCAGCGGAAAAATGGTCGAAGGAGACTGGAACTAACGGCCGGACAAGAGAGCAACATTGCAGCAAAGCAACTTTTCTTCGCTCTGGTGGGTACTGCAAATGCTTACAAGGGAAGTATATGTCATTACTCTTCATCACATTTCATTTCTCAAAACCATTTTTGTAACTTCAGGGAAATCGTAATTGTTAAATTTTAGAAACATATTCGTATCATTTAATGTTTTCTCTACGTTTGCGGCTGGGGTCTCATGCCTTTTTCACTTGTGGCTACCACAGATATTTTTATTCTTGAAAACATTCCACATAATTGCACCCAAGTAGGTGTTGTAAGTAATTCTGCTTGCATTTTTTGACATCCTAGTTGACGTTAGAAGCACTGGTAAATGCTAGAAGTAATGTACTTCATTTATTAGTATTTCAGCATGTTCTATCGATGTTAAGTTTTCGTTCGTAGAGTTGTGTGCATGCCATCTATTCAAATTAAAACGTTACTAGAAAACATTTTAAGTTTGATGTCTTCAGATATTTGTAAATATATTACATTAAGAGAGATATTAGTGGTTCCAAGAAAATAAACCTAATACTCAATTGAATTCCACATCACAAAATCTATTTTATGGTCCCGATACTATCCTATTGATAAATTCAATTCTGAGTAAATATGTTATTTTACCTTCTATTATGCAAGTTCTCTCTGCCTTTACCTTTTAAGATGAAAACAATAGGCTACGGGAAGTGGAATGAAAATAACAATAACAAAAGTTATATATCTATTAATAAAAACGAAGAACATGAGGATCTTTTTTAATCCGATACATGTCCGATTTCAATTCGTATAATTAATGAGTGGGTAAACAACGATTAGCGCTATTCAAAGATGTCAATCCGTCTGATAAATCATGTTAGTTATGATTGATAACTGGCGTAACAAAACTTGAGTTTATCACTTTCCTGCTAAGAATTCATAATTTGCTCCATTGTGTCTTTAAACATACTCAATCATTCAAGCTAATGCGGCTCTTTATCAGCTATTATTTCGAATTGGTTACGATTCAATTTCAATCGAGTAAAAGTCGATATTTTTACATATAGCAGAAGTTTCTTGTAAATTTTTTGTGAATAATTAATGCAGGATTTGATTGGTATTCATGAAGTTATTATATACCTACATAGCAATTTTACCTCAAAATTACATACTCAATAACGCAAGGCAGCACTTGGGAAACCGAGCAAGTGTTGACTACTTAAAAAAAGAGCAGGGACTGTAACAAATTATAAACACAAAACCAAATTCAAATCTATTATATCTTTCGACTAACGTTACTGGAATCTCAAACTCGTATATAAAGTATTAATTTATTGTAAAGAAACGCTTACGTATGATTTTACACTAAGTGTTTCATTTACAATATTGGTCGTATTTTTGCCCTAATTGTTCCAATTATATGAAAAAGCGAAGGCGAACTTCTTCCTTACCGAAAAAAAGCTAGGCTGCAAATAACGGTGGGTGAAAGTGGGCAAGAACAGGCGAGAATAGGTGGTGATGTATTAGAGAAGGTGAGAATGGTCGAACGCGAGAGAGTTTATGAGTATGGGAGAGACAGAGTGAGAGGATGAGTCAGAGTGTGGGAAAGTGGGAGAGAGTATGAGAGCAGCGAGTACGGGAGAGTTAGAGGAGAGAAGAGAGAATGAGAGTGAGAGTATGAGAATGTGAGGGTATAGAATAAGAGGGAAAGAATAGACGCGAATGGGAAAACGTAGCGGAGGGTCAGAGAGTGTGAGAGAAGGTGATGGTCGATGGCAAATAAGAATGGGCAACTGTAAGCAAGAGTAGGAAAGGGCGCGCGAGAAAGAAGGGCGAGGGTCGGTGAATGTAGCGAGTGTGGGAGAGGGTAAGCGAATTTGAGCGAGGGTGAACGAGGGTGGGTGAGGGCGGACAATGGTGGACGAGGGTAGGCGACGGTGGGCGAGGGTGGGCGACGGTGGGCGAGGGTGGGCGACGGTGGGCGACGGTGGGCGACGGTGGGCGAGGGTGGGCGAGGAGTGGGCGAGGAGTGGGCGACGGTGGGCGACGGTGGGCGACGGTGGGCGACGGTGGGCGGCGGTGGGCGACGGTGGGCGACGGTGGGCGACGGTAGGCGACAGTGAGCGACGGTGAGCGGCGTGGGCGACGGTAGGCGACGGTAGGCGACAGTGGGCGACAGTGGGCGACGGTGGGCGACGTGATGGGCGACGGTGGGCGACGGTGGGCGACAGTGGGCGACGGTGGGCGACGGTGGGCGACGGTGGGCGACGGTGGGCGACGGTAGGCGACAGTGGGCGACGGTGGGCGACGGTGGGCGACGGTGGGCGACGGTGGGCGACGGTGGGCGACGGTGGTAGGCGACAGTGGGCGACGGTGGGCGACGGTGGGCGACGGTGGGCGACGGTGAGCGACAGTGGGCGACAGTGGGCGACGGTGGGCGACGGTGGGCGACGGTGGGCGACAGTGGGCGACGGTGGGCGACGGTGGGCGACGGTGGGCGACGGTGGGCGACAGTGGGCGACGAGTGGGAGACAGTGGGAGACGGTGGGCGACGGTGGGCGACGGTGGGCGACGGTGGGCGACGGTGGGCGACGGTGGGCGACGGTGGGCGACGGTGGGCGACGGTGGCGACGGTGAAACAGTGGGCGACGGTGGGCGACGGTGGGTGACGGTGGGCGACGGTAGGTGTGTGTGAGCAAGAGTGGACGAAGGTGGTTGAATGTAGTGAGAGTGTGGGCAAGGGTGGGCGAATTTAAGCGAGGGTGGGCACGTGTGGATGAGAGTGAGCGAGGGTGGGCGAAAGTGGGTGAATGTGAGCGAGAGTGGGCGACGGTGGGCAACGGTGGGCGAGGAGGGCGAGGGGGCGCGAGTGCTAGGCGTGGGCAAGGACAGGCGGGCGAGGGGCGGGAGACGTTAGGAGAAGTAGAGGGAGGCTGGCCGAGGGGGCGCGGGCGCCTCGTCCTCGTCCTCGCCGGCGGCGGTGGCGCGGCAATATCGCGGCGCGCGCACTGGGGCGCACGGGGGAGGGAAGCTACAAATTCGGGCGGCGCGCGCCGCCGCTGGGGGCGAGATGGGGAAGAGTGTGGACACAGCGCTGAAGATGTCAACTCATTCGCAGCCGCCGGACGGGGCTCCCCTCGACGGCTCCTAGATTGCCCGGCTTTGTTCGGGAGTGGTTTTTTCGTTCCCTCCAGTTGAGATGGCTTTCAAAATTCACGGGCTTACATAAGAATTAAGGAATTCAAAATTCGGCATCTTTGGGCCTTGTTTGCAGGACGAAACACTAGCATTTAAATACTATGAAACTGTTTTCTATCACATACGTTCAGAGTTATAAGTATTATAAGACACTGATCCCCATATTCAGATTAATGAATTTTGTTGCTGACGGCCCAGACGTTACACATATTTTTCTATTTTGTAAGAAAAATAAAGTAAATCAATAAACACGTTTGTAATTTTGAAGAATTATTTGATTTATTTTGTTCTACAGTTCAACCACTGAGATGTCAGAAATTCCATTGCATTCCAATAACAATAGGACTGAAACTGGAAAGTGAGCTCTGGTTTTCTCCGAGCATATAAAATTATTTTGGATCCCTATAACAGAAATATAGAACTGGATTATTAATGTAAGATTTTGTATTGTTATTTCGGTTATCTCACCATGAGACTTGTGTAGTATCTCGGCGAACTCGCAGCTAGACGCTTCATCCATGATTTCGGTCACATTTCGGACAATTTTTCAATAAGTGCGTTACGTGCTATTGCAGAATGGGGAATAGACACATCTCTGGATCCCAAGAATAGGAATTATGTGGGCAACGAAGGACCGCCCGCGTTGGCAATATATAGGGCAGTTTATGAATTTTACAATTGATGAGAGAAAATCGAAAACAACCGATCGCAGCAGCGACCTTTTAATATTCTCATCTATGCAGAGGTCAGATTTGTTCATGAAACGTATCTCGCGACAAATATCCAAGCACTATCGGTATTCAAACCTACAAACAGCCAGCGTCGAAAACGTAGTCGCATCTCAAAGTTCCTTTCGTGGACAAACAACTTCATACGGTATCGTTGCCTTTATATGAGCATTTTCGTTTCGAGTATTACACAATAATATCTTCTAGGTTACTTACGTAACTTGGCAGTGTACCTGGTTTTCTTTCCCGAAACGTCAAAGGAAGGTATATGGCGTTCCCTGTCACAATTCCATTCGACGTCTCTCCACGCCCCGTTGAGCCGTCCAACAAGCGTTACCTCCGCGCGTTACTGCGACGTCGTGTACCCACTCGGGGCGCCGGGTCGACATCGTGCCCGCAATGCCAACATCCCTCGCCCCGCGCGCGCTCGCGCGCCCACTCAACCTGGCGTCCTCGACCCGTCCTCACCGCCCTCACCGGGCGGGCGCCACCGGCCCTATCGGGCGCCACTCGGCCCAGCCCTCTCCACCTGCGCGACACGCCGGCCGCCGGCCTCTGTGCTAGCTTTCCACTCCAGGCCGGCCCTCGGCGCGCGGGCTGCGGTCGCCCGCCGCCGCCGCCACTCCAGCGCAACCTGCTCCCCGCGCCGCCCCCGCCCCCGTAGCCACACGCGGGGCCACCGGGCGTCGACGCGAGGCCCTCCGGCCGCGCGGGCCCGCGCGAGAGGGCGAGTGAGCGAGGCGAGTGAAAGGGTGGCGGTGGGCGAGTCGGCAAAGTTGAGCGCAGGCGGGCGAGTGGTCGGAGGCGGGTGAATAGGCGAAGGTTGGCGAAATTGAAAGAGTTGGGGCGGGCGAATGGACAAAGGTGGGTGCGCACGAGTTGGAGCAGGTGGGAGAGTAAGCGAAGGTGGGTGAGTAAGAGAGGGTGGCGACTGGCGAGTGGGTGAAAGTAAGCGAGCGCGAATGGGTGGAAGGTGGCGAGTGGGAGAGTGGGCGAAGGTGAGCGAGCGTGAGAATGTGGCGGCGGGCGAAAGGATGAGAGTGGACGTGTGAGTGAAGACACGCGAGCGCAAGTGAGCGAAGGCGAGAGAGCGTGAGTAGGTGGCGGCGGGCGAGTGAGCGAATGTAGGTGAAAGGGCGGAGGTGAGCGAGTGGGCGAAAGCGAGCGAGCGCGAGTTATAAGAAGAGAGCGAGTCGTCACAGGTGGGAGACTGGTCGCAGGTGGCGAGCGCGAGTGGCGAGGTAGGGTGAGAGGACGGCAGCGGGTAAGCGCGAGTGAGCGGATGTGGGAGATGGTGGTGCTGGGCGTGTGGGCAAATGGGCAAGTGCGAGGGCGAGAAGGCAGGCGAAACGGCGAGGCGGTGCGAGTGGGAGAAGGCGGGCGAAAAGACAGGTGGGCAAACGTGGGCAAGTGGGACTTGTAGGAGCGGGCGAGTTGTTTAAAACTGGCAAGTTGTCCGAGGTGGGCGAATGGGCAAATATGAGTGAACTCGAGTAGGAGAAGACGGGCAAAACGGCAGAGGTGGGCGAGTGCGCGTGGGAGAAGGCGGGCGACGGCAGAGGTGGGCGAACGCGGTGAGTGCGAGATGTACGAACGTGCGAGTTGTTCGAGACCGGTGAGTTGCTCGAGGCGAGTGAGAGGGCGAAGTTGGATGAGCGCGAGTGGGCGAAAGCGTGTGACAGAGTGATGGCCGGCTAATACGAGTGGACGGAGGACAAAGATTGGGGGACGGCGAGGTGGCTGAACGCGGGTAAGTGGTCGGAGGTGGACGGCCGCTCATGGCTGGACGCGTGCGTGCCAACGGCGGCGGTCTCGCTTGGCAGTGGGCCCGTGCGCGCAGGTGGGGCAGATGGGAGCCGGGGAAGCTTGCGTGGGTGCCCGCGAGACTGGAACATGCTGGCGTGCGCGCGGAGGACGATGGTTTGGCGTAATACTGAAACCGTTGGTGAGCGTGCGAGGAAGTAGAGATTACTGTGTTGCTTCGTTGTTAAAATGGGAGTAGGGACTTGATGCATGCAAATAGGTACGAAGAACATGAAATAAAAACATGTTTGCCCTTTCTTTATTGAATTGAATAATCTCCGATATTATTAACGAGCATGGCGATGTCCCCATGTATTGCAGCTACAGTAATAATTCAAACTATAATAATATCAATAATAATAATAATAATAATAATAATAATAATAATAATAATAATAATAATAATAATAATAATAATAATAATAATAATAATAATAATTCTGTATCAATATATCTCTATGAATGAGCATACGTCCTCATCGCTATCCAAATTATAGGCATTCTCACGGTGTAACGTATGGCTTCTGTAGCAGAAACAAGGCATAAGTGCTTGGAAGTGGCGCGATAGGCGGACGCATTGTGGGCGAGTGAGCTGTGACGAGGCGCGGGTGGGCGCACAGGGGAGGTACGTGCAGGGGTTCTAGGGGCGGGGCGGAGGCGGAGTGACGAGGGCGCGCGGGCAGCAGTGCTCTGCGGCCGGACAAGGGCCCCGCCCACCACTCGACGTCCGCCCAGGCACCGCCCGCGCATCGCCCGCGCCACGCCCCCGCGCCGCTCGCCCGAACCGGCAGCGGAGAGCCGGAAATGCAGCGCGCGCCCAGGAAGGTCTTCATTGCGCGAATATTTGGGAAAAATTCACGCTCGTTAATTCGCGAGCTTCCCAAACAACGCGATTAACTCGATTTCTGGCTCATTGACGATGTATCTCGTTTCCTATAAAGAGCGCTTGTGGCCGAAATAAACTCGAACGAGTGTCGCTTTCATTTGCGAATACTTAATGAAATCTGAGCTACATTTACCTGCCGTGTGTGGATACATACCGCGTCATTCGACGTAATTTGAACGTAATCATCCAAATACGAGACGTAATTCAGCACTGTAATAATGGTAATTAACGAGCAAGATAAAGATTCAAGCGTGTAAATCGTTCACAAAACCGATTACATTATTTTCAGGCATTTGCAGTTTGCATGAAACAAGGTAACGTCCACAAATATACATAAAATTGAAAATGAACTGTAAGCACAGGGCAACAATTATATATCAAAGACAACAAGACAACTTTATATTCCCCTCGCAAAAATACTTATCTTCACGATAAGAAAATTATATTGTAACGAGTGTGAGACCATCTCGTTTTTCTCATATGCCCGATTTTACGGATACATCGGTTCAAGGCAGCAACGCTTTACAAATGCTCACGCGTTGTTTATATCCTCACAGGCTTGAAAAATATATTTCTACAAAATCATAAGAGCAAACCGCGATTCGGAACCGCATTAGAGCAAACTGCATTCGTGTAGGTGGCTGTATGTGGCTGTAGGTGGCTGCGTTCGTGTAGGCCGCACGAGCCTGGCCTCGCCGCGCTGCAAGACGCGCCGTCGTCCTCTAATCCACGCCTCGCCCCGCGCAGCCGCCGTTGTCTCCAACGCCTCGGGCCCATCGATCTCGTTTCGGCACTGCAAATCGGCCAGCAGCCCCCGCAGCCCCGCCCTTTCCCTCCCCGCCCCCTCCGGCTGTCAATCTCCGTTCCCTTCCACGCCCTCGCCCTCCTTTGACCCGCCGCCCACGCCCGCTGTGCACCGCCCTCCCCGCCCTCCCGCTCTCACCCTCTCGCGTGAGTCCGCCTTCGACCTCCGCCACCCCGCCACCTCCGCCACCTCCTCCGTGCCGCCTCGCCCGCCGTGTTCTCTACTGCCCGACTTGTTCTTCCGACCGCTGCCGCATCCTTCGACCGAACTCCATCTCCACCGCCGAACATCTGCACTACCTCGCCGCCCCCCTCTCTTCACCCACCTCCTCTCCCCCCTCCCGCGATGTTCCTGGTCTGGTCCCCTCGTTATGTGCCATTTCACCGCAATTTTCCCAATCAGAGCTCCATGGCGAACAAATAGAGTTTGGGCGCTCTCGGCTGCCGGCGGCGGCGGTGGCGGCGGCGGCGAAGGCCGGGGTGGGGGCGGAGGCGGCTGCGGAGGCGGCGGGGGCGTACGCGGAACCGTTCCGCCGGACTTATGATGTTTATCTGCCGCCGGCCGCCCTTTGTCCGTCGCCCTGATGACTTCCCCGGGGCGAGGTGGGCGTGAGCGAGGACCCGCCGCTTCGTTATCGGGGGCGGGGCGGCTTTCGCCGGCGGGGGTGGACGGAGGCGGGGCGGGGGCTGGGGCGTGGGCGGGGGCGGCGTCGCCCGAGGCGCGGCCACGCGCAGGGCCGCTTGTCCTCATTAGCCTCCTGTGTCTTGATTGAGTTGGACACGCCGAAACGACGAGGCGGATGAGGAAGCTAATAACGGTGTCTTGCCGCTCGCAGAGTGTCATCGGACAAACGGCCCGATTCCAAGTGGCAGCCATGGGTGCAATGAGATTGTGACGCGCCGCTCGTCACGTGTTGCTGATGCGAAATCGGCGCCAGATGGGAGAGTGGTGCTGGTCAAACGCATCGATTCCAAGTAGAAACAATGAGTGCAATGAGGTCTCCGTGCACTGGGTTAGCGCTCTGTGCTCATATTCCTATCCTGAACTGCTTTGATTGTACGTCGAAATCGCGTTTAACCGACGTTCAGTATCACAGAGAGAGGCCTCATGGCATAGTTCCGCATTAATTGATGGAAAGATCACACGCTTTACTGGTACGAGTGATTTTTAATTTTCTCTTGTCCGTACAATCAATAATTTGAAAAATGTCGCGAAACGCACTCTCATTTCACCACTTTCATTCACTTCACAGACATGACAAATTACTTTACCTTTCTTCAAAATAATACGAAAATGAATAAAGAATATTCACTAAACTTACACTAGTATTCCACTAATAAAAGTTCCTGTTCCCCACCTTGTAGTCATTCGCGCTTCGAGTGAAACTTGAGAGAAAATAATTATCACAGAAAAAGTCCGAAAATTACTGAAGTAGTTTTTAACAATAATTTTTTTAATGACATAAAAATGTTGAAAATAGGAGTAAATAATATAGTAGAGCTATTAATCCAATACACGCTTAATCATGTCCAATATTTATTGTCTTCTGACAAAAAAATATTAGTTTGTATTTTTTAAAAAATGTAGTTTCATAGTCGCTTTATTCTTATAAGTTTCTTTATTCCAGCTCCCATGTGTAAAACTCTCATGATCACAGTCAAGAAAAGCGATGAAAACTGTTATATAAAAATCAGTGGTAATGTATAGAATTAAGGTCTCTTACACTTCAAAAACGGAAAATGCCGTGGAGAGGTTGCGGAAAATCCTAACGCATTTACGCTGGGAATAATTCCGAGAATAATAACGACACGTCGACTCAACTGTCATCACAAATAAGCGCTCTTTATATAACCATTCAATATGAGCATTATACACACACATTAACAACATGTAATGAATCTGGCACTATTATGTTCCAGTTAATAAATTATAATTTGAAACGTGTGACCTGTGGACAGTGCTTCCCAGCCACGAACTATTGACTTTGCAAGGCTTACAGGTATCAGGATGCATAACACGAAATTAGAGCGTTCCACCAGTACATATTGTGTAGGTGCCCTTCGAAATGCAGAGCAGGTCGAGCTCGTTCACCTGTTGCCCAGACAAAGGTGCTGCGTGTGGAGACATCGGCGACAGGTGCACGCGCGAACATACATCGCAGAGACGACACAAAACCCAGAGATGAGGTCGCGGAAGCGAGAGAACAAGGCGATATCAAAGGGATGAATAATAAGACTTTGGCACGCAGGACAAACTACACAGCTTTAAGTCGCTTACTTTTGGCAATATCAGCTCGAGTTCATTTCTTCTTGGATTATAACCACATTGCAGCAGCCCCAGCCACCCCCGCCGCTCCCTCAGCCAGCCCCAGCCACTTTCACTGCCTTCGCCGGCCTCATCCCCTTCGCCACCCTCGACCATCTTGATGTCCTCGCCATCCTAGTCGTCCTCATCCTCCTCGCCCGCCGTCGCCTCCCACCTGCCATCGCGTGCCCTCGCCAGCCCTCGCTGCCCTCGCGCGCCCTCGCCGCCCTTGCCCGCCCTCGGCGCTCTCGCCATCCTAGCCTGCCCTAGCCCGACCTAGCCTATACCTAGCCCGTCCTCGTCGCCCTCGTCGCCCGCCCTCGTCGCCCGCCCTCGTCGCCCGCCCTCGTCGCCCGCCCTCGTCGCCCGCCCTCGTCGCCCGCCCTCGTCGCCCGCCCTCAACGCCCGCCCTCGCCGCCCTGGCTTGCCCTCGCCGCCCTCGACTCCCACGCCGCCCCCCGCGCACCGCAGTGAGGCAACGCCTTCCATGTGGAACCTTCCGGAGCGCGCGCGCGACGAGGGGACTGGCGCCCTCGACCGCGCCCTCCTCACCGCCGCCGCCGCCCCCGCGTCGGTCGCTCGGAACCCCGCGCCCGCCACTCTCCCGCGCCCGTCCGCGCCGCCGCGACCTCCGGGGAGCTCCTGCAGAATCCTAATCGCGCCGCCGTCGCGCCCCGACGCGCCCGTGCGCGCCCGACGAGCCCTCACGGCGAGGCCACCGCCCGGGGCCGCGCCCCCTCCGCCGCCCCCGCCACGACCTACGCAGCCCCCGCTGGGGCAATGTCTCCTCACATACAGATTTTCTGAAGTAGCGAAGAGGCGTATATTCTTGGGCATACCCATGACTGCTACCTCGCGATTACTATTTTTTTGACTACCATTTGTAGTCTAAATATTTTTGTTTGTATTTATTGTCGCCTCAACACCTAGGTCATTAGCGACCACTATTGGAGTTAAAGTTATGGTAACTGCGAAGATGAAAATATATGATGATGATGATAAGGGGTGAAAGGACGAACACAAATACAACCATAGCCGAGGCGGGACTCGAACCCGCGAGTCTTCGGTCCGAGATCGGTACGGCACCGGATCGATCCTTAGCGATCTCGGCCACCGGATCGGTGAAATAAATCGTTATTGTTATTATTAATATGTTTTACACTTTGTATATTTTTACACTTTGTATCAATGAATCATTAAAATTTTATTTTTTTTCAAAATGAGATGCACACCATTTAATTAATGAACTTGTGTAATTCTTTCATGTCTGACTATACAGCTGATCTGTATTGTCAGGATGAAATTTACTACTACAGTCTTTTAATTTTCGGGTGTATAATTTTGAATAATTCTGCAGTTAAACACAACTTTTCTTGTACTTGTAAACCAATTATTCCTTCGAGCATTTAAAACACTTCAATGAAATGAGTATATTCTAGACAGTGCATGAGCTAATGTTACGGCCCGTTCTGCGCCTTAAAAACGAAATGAAAAAAAGTACGGTTGTGTAAAGTATACAGTATTCATGAGACATTGCAAATTAGTTATTTCATTAGTGTATCGAAATATATTTTTGAAGCAGTTGGTCATCAAGGGGTCTGTAAATTCTGTAACTTGTTTGTTCTAAAATTCTCCTGTCAATACATGATCTGAAAATCGTGTTAATGTTTCTCTATTAGTGTTGGCAGAAATAATAATAATAATAATAATAATAATAATAATAATAATAATAATAATAATAATAATAATAATAATAATAATAATAATAATAATAATAATAATTTATTATTATTATTTGCGAGACATATTGAGAAAAAAATATTTTTAAAACGCTTTAGCAAATAACATTTTGCAAATAAAAGCAGCGTTTGTCGATACGGCTGCAATACATGTATTTGCTAGCCTCAGACATTGAACAAAAAATCACACGTAGTGAAATAAAAGTACACACCACATTAGTGTGGTTATGGATTCTTATATTGTCTGGAGTCATTCCATAAATTGGTCAGAATGCTTCTATATAACATTCCCAGAGCTTGATAATAAAACCAGTGAAATTGCAAATGTCTTGGGTCCAAAAAACAACCCATAAGTACGCAAGAAAAATCCCACTTGCCAGCTCCAAACTCATTTGAGTCTGTGCTTCCGTTACGTACATCCATACCATAAAGATGTGATTAAGTAACATTATAATCAAAATAATTAAATGCCTAAAAGAACGACCGACGCGCGACGTAATAAAAACAGCTATTCGTCGAAAAAATCAACCATTTTCCGTCGAGCTTTCCCCGGAACGTGTCCCATTAAGAAGAGATAAATTTCATTTTATTTTCCTTGAGGGAAAAGGCTTGACAGACGTTTACCCACATAAACCGACCTGCCTCCCCACTGGCGGCGCCGCCGTCTGTCATCTGCCCCTCCCCCTCCCCTGGCGACCGGGCCGCGAGGACTCCCGTGGGAAGGCGCGCCCTCCGCATCATCGCCCGGATCGGGTTCCCTCACATGATTTCTGAATTAGGCCGATCGGCCTTGCGTGTATACTCAAACGGCAAGCACACCCTCCGCGGGGAAGGGGCCACGGGCCGCCCGCGAGTCCTGTGTTCCTTCTGCCCCGCTGTCCTCGCGTGCTCTAAAGCCGTGTCTTTAGCCGCGTTTCCGTTACTTAATACTTAACATCAGCGTGTTAAATATATTCAGGTTGAGTTTCCGCAGCATGCTAAATGAAGATGTTGAATGTCATACCATTAACACTGCATCCACTGTGGTTAACATGTGGGCAGAGTTTTTGTTGACAAGTAAGATAGATTTACTTGTACTAAATACTAAATAAACTTAGTATTTGAATGACATGAACGTGTGTATAGTTTTTAACTTTTCTTGATTGATTTAACGTGTTTTCTCTTCCTGCTGTGAAGTATCCAACAGTAAAAAAATGTTAATTTCATTATGGCATGAGTTAACATATTTACTTGATGAAACGCAACAAATATACAATTACATACATTTAACAAGTTGCATTTAACAAGTTGATGTTAAATGTAAAATATTGGAAACACGACTTCAAACTAGTTTCACATTTGCCCGGGAACGGCAATGCCTACGGGAACATAATTATTTCAAGTTGGAAGATTGGCATGCCAAGCAGGCGTTCACGACAGTTCAGGCACGCGAAATAGGACGGGGACGCGAATAGAAAGGATGGTCGACATTATCTCTTCTTGGTTCTGGAACGCGAAAGCTCTTGACTAATTAAATAAATTAGCAAACTTCTGAGGTACAAAAGCAGTGGTACGAAATAGAAGTAGAATAGTTCAAAAGCTACTCGAAATTCCTGCAACTTCGAAGATAGGTGAAAAAAACTCGGAAAAGAGGAAACAATTAGCAATAAATATAACAAAATAACTGGGGATGAAACGAAAGCACACGTAAACAAACTCCAGAAACGAACAGATGTGAAACTAAAGAACGTCCTTATCTGTGAAGCTAGAAGAGCATTTATTTGATTTCATTTATTTGGTAAAAAGAACAGTAAAAATTGTATGTGACGTGTGGAGGAGAAGTAAAATTTGTCAGGGCTTGATGTCTGGCGGAACGCGCCAGACATCGTTCAGGTATCTCAGGAATATTTATTAAATAATATTATAGATATATAACTATTTCTATTAAATTAATAGTTAATTCGGGACGCGTTCCGGGACCTACAATTTTAGGAATCAAGCACTGTAATTCGTGCACGTTTTCTTGAGGTCCAGAATATCTTCCCCGTCTTTTAACCATAAATAGTTGAATAATGAACAAAAGTACCAACAAAGCGGATCTGGATTGTTTTCGAACAGTTCCCGAAGTTCTTTATTGTGCCGCTTCTGTTTCAAAACGCGATTCCTCCTCCCATTGGCGTTCCTCGTGCAGCGGTCGCATCTCGCGTTCGCGTTCAAGCCTTCGCTAGCCAATATAAAGCGGCCTTAAATCCCGGAGCGGGAGCAACTACGGGCACGGGGGCGGTGCGGAGGGCGGCGGAGAGCACGAGTCACGGGGGAGGGAGGGCGCGCGGGATCGCGGAGTCAACCGCGGCGTCGCACGCACACGCGCCCCCACGCACACGCACGCGTCCGTGCGTCTCAGGTTTCGCGGGCTCCCGGCGTGCGGCCGCCTCGACGCCGCGGCGGGGGAGGGGCGGCTGATGAGGGGGCGCGGAAGAGGGGGCGGGAGAGGGCGCCGTTGACGGCCCGCGCGCGGCATCGAGGGTGAGCCATCGTGGGGGACAGGCGGAAAGAGAGATAAGCTCTGTGAGCCTTCGAAGCCGAGATTTTGACGAACGTTTAATCTGCAAACATTTATCTGGAAGGGAAGCCTTTTTTTGATCGGAAGATGTCAACTCAAAGCCACTGTTATAAAGTGCTTGAATTTCAGAAAGAGTTGAAAGCAATTTCAAGACGCTTTTAACTCTATAATGTATACATGATAATGTTCAATTTTAGTAGGCAGTTTGTTACAAATATTACAAGTTACAAGTATGCAGTTTGTTACAAGTATTTTACCAGATTCTAAGCAGATTCATTTAATCCCATAACTAACATTAGAAAAAGTTAAACAAACCAACACATTTTACATTTAGCGGAAAAAATTTTAATGATTTCATGATAGTGTACTAATATGAGATTAGGTGTGAGAATATGAGATAAAATGACAATATTTTTATTGCTATGAAAAAAGCTATGAAAGTCAAATATAAATAACCTTCCACGTCAAAACGAAGAACAGATTACTATATTGGCAATGTATACGAAACCAACAACACAAATGCCTGAGTATTCTACTGCTGTGTAGGGAAGTACAACCCAGTCCTGCATCCAACAAATTAAAAAATTAAACAATATAAGTTCGCAGGTTATGACGTATGAAACATAATTAAAGCACAATATAATCGCGCATAACTGAAACGATGCGTTCTAGGCCCTTAAAATCAGCTTTCGATATCCCTGAAAGAAATTTTTTTGTGGAGACAGGTGAATTCCGTAGGGACACGAGTTGAGGTAAACGGGTGGAGACAGGAAAATGACGATGGATAGTTGGAGGATCGGTGGGATACATGTGGGAAGGTGTCTCACGGGGACAGGTAGGAAACACGTAAGATACGAATTGTTTCTGAAAAGTATTATACAAATTAAGACCCTTTTAAACTCGTATTATTTTTTGTTATTTATTTCTTTTTAGTGTAACCTCTGCATAGAATTTGTAGGTAGAAAAGTGCAGAAACCTGAAGTATATAAAATTTAAAAAAGGAAAAAACAGATACAATCTTCCACAGTAAAATTAAAGATTTTTTTCTGAACAATTTAATCTCAAGGCTTAACAATAGTTTCTCTCCTGCCGAACTTATAATGAAGGAACAGACAATTCAGGGGCTGGCCGTTTAAAATCGGGTTCTATTATAAACAATTTTCAATTCTAAAACAATTATTTAAAAACTGCGAATTTTTCGCGCATAATTTCGCGTGTAATGTAGACAATTTTTCAAAAAGTATTTTCTCAAAAACGGTTCAACATTTTTTCTCGCATTGACCAAATTTCACTTCTGAAAATGGCGCAAATACCATTTTCAAAAAACTCATTATATTTTTGAAAATTGTGAAATATTAACATTGTAAAACTACAGTATTGACGACAGAGATTTTTCCATAATAAAATATGTTCTAAAAATTAGATCTTTAAATAAGACAATGTACAATTTTTAGAAAATATGTTTAAATAGTTTTCGCTCAATTTTTAAAGTGACACCAATTTTTAAAAAAATATTTTCTCAAAAACTGTTTCAAATATTTTCTTAAATTTTTCTCGAATAGAGCAATGTAAGCATACAAAAATAGCGCCGATGCGCATTTGTTTAGCTCTCTGAAGTTTGGAAAATTGCAGAAGTTAGAAATAATTCGAGAAAGTATGAGCTGGAGCACAACTAGTTCTTGGACTGTATACTCCTCCATTGTATAATTTATTCATTACCAAATATTATTCATTGAATTACATCGGTTGTTAATGTTCCTGCGAAACTCGCGGAGCCTACATTTAGTACGTGATCTAGTCTCGGGCCCTATGATTCAATGGCTCTTGTTGCGCCTTTATTGGCGATGCAACTGCGTGGGTTTCGCGGCAAGGACAAGATCCCCTCAGGGAGGTTCCGCCTTCCCGGAACCGTCCCCCGCGGTCCCCCAGCGTGTCCCCCGCTCGCCCCGTGTGTCCCCATCGCGTCGTCCGCTTGGGCGGCGGGCGGCCGCGTCCCTAGGCTCGCGCCGCCACGTGCTCCCTCTGGGGATCCATAACAAAGTGAACAATTGGCAGCGGCGGCCCGCGCACGGGGTGGGGCCGGGAGAGCGGGCGGGCGAGCGAGGGGGAGTTTGTATTGCTGCAAGGAATTGCGATAATGTTACATGCGAGCGCGTAGTGGGTGGCGTCAGGCGCGGAGGCAGAGGCGATTGTGATGGCGGTTCGTGAGTGACGGGCTGACGGCTGAGGGATGGGGGTGGCAATGATGAGATAAGCGGTGGAAAGAGCTAGGGTAATGATGATTGTGGTGATGGGATCTGCACATCCAGCAGACGCTGAAGCAGTGCAGGCAATGCAAGAGGTCCTGGATTTGAACAAATGAGAAAGAGAAAACTGTGTGAACGAATGGTGGCTGGAGAGAGTAGAGTAATGTAGTGGTCCGAAACGTTTTATCCTTATTGCACTTGCTCACGACATCGAGACTCATCGTGCTTTCAATATTTTAATGAATACTAAGTATGGTCTATGGGTGTGATGTTGGTTCGTGATGGACTGATGGGAAGAGGGTGGCAATGATGTTATCTGGATTACCAGGATTGGTAGTGATGTTGAGGTCGCAATAGCACCCACATTTGCAGCAAGCGTACAAATGCGGCAGCAGTTTCATGTACGCGAGAAAGAGGGAACAAAATGCGAGAAAATGGTGACTTGGTTAGTAGAACGCGACACACTCTTGGTACGAGTTGAAATGTTTCAATAAATTGTAATAGCTGAACATGTGCGAACATTGTGCATTTTGCAAATTGTGTTTTAAAAGTAAAAATAGCTTCATTTTGGATCCTAACATCGAACGGGCTGCCCCGGCATTATGCGCTACAGTATTATATGCCCGGTGTTGTAAATCTTGGGTAAACAATGTAATATTGCTTACCATTGGGATTTAATTTCACAGAAAATCAAATAATCGCTTTACTTTTTCTGGAATATTTCTGTTTGCACAGTTATTGATTTCTAAATCGACTTCGAGATCCTGCTTGTTTATGATCATCAAAGTAATGGTTTAAGGGTCCCCAGAAGAGCTAAATCCCAAAAAATGTATTAGAAAAATCGAATAGGTGGCATTTTGTAAAATACTGTGTAAGAGACATAACTCTAGCCCCATTATTTCCCCAATATGTGTTCCGTTGAGGGTCTACGACGCGTTGTTTTCGAGTTATACGTGATTATAAATATGTTAATGTTTTAAATAAAAATATGCGAACTACTACGTTTTTTAATGAAAGTAACAAGAAATAATAAAAACAAGTTGGCCTTAAATTTTTAGTAGTAAATATAAGAAATCGAAAAGCGTGGGTCCTGAATGGGCAGGTTCAGAAAAACCTTTTGAGAACCTTTTTTGGAAAGTAAAAAAAGTTTTTAAAGTGCTTTTATTTACGATTTTAAAAGCTATAATAATTTCTACTTTACTTTTAGTTTGAATGCTTTAAAATTTATAAACTCTATGGTAAATAACGATATTTGTGTTTATGTCTTCACTAGTTGCAATTTTCCTACAAAAAATAGTTAATCATGTTAATCATGGTATACAATTTTAAAATATTAAGTTTTAAAAAAGTTTATTCATAATATTAGGAAAATAAATCGCAAATAATGTATCTTATATACTTTTATAATTTAAAATACACTTACATTTTTTTAAATATATTTAATTTACAAACATTTTCAAGGGAGGATTACTGACCCATGATCCCTAGGAGCCACACATGACGTGTATGTGGCGGCGCGAAGGACTTGATGACGGAAACTGCGATGACGGCGATGTCTAGCGGACGTCGGCGATAGTGGTGGTTGAAGCGGTGCTCCACGGAATAATGACGAATGGGGTGACGCGCGTCGCGCTATAAAGGAGACGGCTGCCGCTGCCGGTCAATACGGCGGCTAAGCTCGTCCGGACGGGCGCGGCAGCGGAAGGAAGGCCGGACGGACGGAAGGAGCGGGACGGCGGGCGTCGGCGGCCTATCGTGGCGATCGGAGGCGACCACCCCGGCCGGCGATTGCTATCGTGAGACCCGTGCCAAAAATGGCATTGCTCCAGCGTACAGCGTCAGTCGTGGTCGATATGCGAAGCTATAGTGCGTACCGCTGTGGCACTAGATATGTATCAGTCTGACACTTGTTTGTGGTCGCCTTGGATGCCCCTTTGAATATTCGTAGGATCTTGTGCAGGAGGAAAAGGAATTTAATATACCCGGCCATTGTTCCAGAGGTCTGTGTAAAGGTATTCCTTCGGAATCAGCTGTATTCGGTAGCTCATTGTTTCTCATCCAGTACGGAGTGATGCGATACGATCCTTCCTGACAAGACAAAAGATGTATTCGAGAAGCTTCGAAGTAAGTGTGCAGTCGAATACAAACTTCACGTATCGTTATCGGAAGTGCAGCAGTATTTGTCTATTTTTCTACTTTGGTAAACAGGTGTTCAATCTGATTTTTTTGAATAAACTATTGGGTTATCAATAGAAGTCTCTTCTAGCAGTTGACTACCCTTTGTCTTGTAAGAAACAGGAAATGAAATCATGAATCGTTTGTGACCCGATCACTTCCATTCGACGTGGTATGCGCTCACTCCCCTTAGGTACATGTGGTGGGGAACGTATATCTGGTGCATCTCTTTATTCTATTGAAAACATGGCAAAAAATATGCAAATCACTGTAGGTAATCGAATGACTAGTCACACCCTCTAAAAACACCCACTTAGTTATCGAGAATAATCACAACTATCAACATCGTATGCAAATAATAAGTTGCACCTACACCGAAATTCGAGTTGTAGGGGGACACGAATATAGCAGGACTCCCCTGCATGAATCTGTTAAAGTTGATGCAGTACTCCTTGTCCTCTACGTGTTTTTAATTTATTTATTTGTATCGCTTTTATTTAATAATGTAACTGCTGAAGAAAGTGAGGTCAATTATCTAATGAGTATAATAATAATCGATAATGATGAAGAGAGAGCGGATTTCTATGATTTTGCATATTTTTCTCCATTGCTTCAGGGCATAGCTGTGCATAATTTCTTGATATTTGGTTAGAATTGGATGCCTTGTACATTAATTTTTTAGTGCATATTAGAACGATTTTTCACGTTGGGGCATATTCATGTAATTATATGTGTACATTTTGCATATTTTGTTAAAATAAAGACCCGTCTCTAAAACGTTTCCTTATTCTCTGAATATATTATATTTATTCGTGAGCGTTCATTGATTAGAAAGAGCTTGTCACAGATTGCGTAGTTTTTATTTCCTATAGATGATAAAAAAACTTGTGCAAATGTACGATATTTCTCGATATAACATTTTTTAAGTCAGACAGAAGAAATGCAATAAAACATCCAATGTACTACTTCACTAAATTAGTTTCTCCTGAGAATCAAGGTAGATTATATTACATTTGTACACACATTTTTTTCATTCCAAGCTTGCTTCTCCGGAATTTTATCAAGAAAGGTTTATACAAGAAATGAAGTATTGTTACCTTTGAATACCATATTCCTTCATCTCATGCTGCATTGCCTCCCTCCCGGTAAAAAATTTCAAGTTCCATTAAGACATATTTAAAAGAATTTCAAGAATAAGTTTACCACTCTGCGATGCATCTTGTATCCTGTACGTTTAAGCTTATTTATTCGATTTATTCGACATTCCTTCCTTCATCCCTTGCGGCATTGCCTACCAACCCTAAAAAAGTATTTCAAATTCTCACAGTAAACAATTAAAAAATGTTCAAGAAACATAAATAAATCCCATTACAACAAAATAAACACAGTGTGTCTGTGCAATGATAACGGACTAATACAACATTCACGAATATACTGGAACTTTTCAGTAAAGTTCTTAATTTTTCAAATTTCCCAAGGCAATTCATGATCCCCAACAAGACTACTACTTACCACCGAGAATGCTATTTACACTGCTTTTGTTTATTAATTCTTATTCGACTTATAAGTATTTCAAGATGTTATATGCAACGTATTTTCTCCAAACAATAGATTCAACAATATGTGTAGTATCTATAGTAAACACAATAGTAAACAATAGTAAACAATAATAAACAACATGTGTAGGATCTATAATGCAAAATAATCCACTCCGAACTCTTGAATTAAGAGCTGCTCACAAGTTGTCTATTCAACTCATGAGCGTCATTTTTTCCGCCTCGCTCCACCTCGCCCCGCCACGCCCCGCAACGGCCCGCTCCGCCACCCCCCGCCCCACCTCGTTTCTCCCCGCCTCGCCCCGTCACGCGGTGCGCAGCGCCGCCGCCGGCTGCCGACTAACTGCGTTCATCGCGCGTTTATCGATAAGTAATAACCGAGGCCTGTCCCTCGCACCGGCGCACGGGCCCGCTGGGCTCGGTCTGTGTGTTCCGCTGATTAGTGCTAATGGGTCATAACGACGCGCTGATTGAATGAACTGTACACTAATATTCAATCTTTCTTTCATTCACATGGTAATGGCGACGGGGCCGTGACTCCCCCTCGGCGCGGTGGGGCCTCGCCACCGCGTCGATGGGCCTCATGGGGATCGAGAGGACCGGGGGGCGGGGTGGGGGGCTGGGCACACGGCGAGGAAGAGGGGAGACCGCCCGGGGGACGCCAAACTGGCCGGCGCGTTTGCGCGATCCTTCGCATGAATTGCTAACGTCTCATTAGCGCAGCGCGGATTGCGCGCTTCGATTCGCACACCCACTTGAGAGATCGGGATACGCGCGTTTAGTGGTGCTGTGCATAAGTGTAACACTTATCTAATGAGCCTTACAAAGGAAGGGTGAGAGAAGCACATAGCTCTCTTAAATACTCGTATGAAACGAGGTTCAAATTCTCGTTGCTCCATGTAGTGAATGTGCGTAATATTTCTAACAATTTTTTGCAGTTTTCTCGAGATTCTCTCTTTTTTTATAATAACAGCATTAATATTTCCACTATAACAATATTATTTTATTACAGCATTGTCAATATTCATTTACCGCATCATTCACCATCTGTGGCATACCTCATGATTCCGGAACGTGAAAATAATTACAATGATAAATCTTTTAAATGTGGCTAATATATAAGCCTAATGTTTGATGCTCTCACAAGCAAATTCGAGTTTATGTCTTTCTTCCTTTACTTATAATAACTTCTTGTTCAGTATTACCAACTCTTTTATTTATTTAAGATTCCCTTCATTACATTCACCATTTTAATTTAACGGAACGTGTTTTACTAGAAAAAAAGGACCATCTTAGGGGCAAAACGAGAAATGAGAGTTAAACGATTATTTCATAAATTAAAGAATGTTTTTTCTTAAAATCGTTCGAATCTAACTTTTCAATAAAATCAATCGATTCTCAATCAACAAACATACCGAATGTAAATGTTTCATAAACTCAAGATTTCCTGCATATTTATATAGTCAAAAAGTTTGTTAGTTCGAACGGTTTATCACATCTATCTCGCTAACTTTATCTCACCGCACAACATGTGCATTTAAATCGGCCTGCATGTCTAAGAGCGCCGAACAAAAGAAGCCGCCAGGCGGCAGGCGCTGTTCCACGGAGCCCCCGCGCGCACTCGGGGCGTCCCTCATGGCGCGGCCGACTTCCCTCAAAAGAGCCCAGAGAATCCCCGCGCACGGAAAACTGCGCGTCAGTCTAGCGCGAAAAGTCGACGACAGATCGCTCTCGTCCTTTGTGGACCACGCCCCCCCGCTCGTCTCCCGCCTCCTCGAGCTGCTACTCTCTCATGCTCGTCTTTCATGGCTCTCTCCATCCTCCACCCGCCCGTCCCTTCTCCCCGCACCGCTCCGCCTCGCCCCCTGTCTCCGCGGAAGAGGAGGCGGAGTTGCTCCCTTGGCACGCCGGGCGGCAGGCTCACTGACTCACTCGGCCGTGCCACCGCCGCGCCCCTCCCCTCCCCCCCGCCCGCCCACTCGTTCATCCATTCGCCGACTCGCTTAGTGGCCATTATAGGATTTGAAGGCCATTACCCGCTTTGCTAACGAACGCCGGAGACAAACCGGCGAAGCCTCCCCGCTCTTTCTCCCCCGCGGCTTGCGCGCGCTCAAAAGACGGCGGAGACGGCGGGGGCGGGGAGAAGCGGGGACGATGGCACCTCGCCTCTTGTAGCACGCCGCCGCACCGCGCGAAAGAGCGCGCCAAAGGGACGGAGAGGCGGCAGGGCTGGGGAAGGCCGCCTCCGCGAGAGAAAAATGCTACTAATGCACACCGCCTTCAAGCGCAAGCTTCTAAGCCCCTACAGTCCAAGCAAAGCTCACTTGGTGTCACTGACCACGGAGGCAGTCCTCGATATACAGATTATGATTTTTTGTTCCTTTTAATTCAAAATTAGGCAGAGCGCAGGAGATTGCGAAGGGATTCGCTTTAGGTGGAACGAATGGTTTTGAATCGCATTTCGCGTGAACCATAGGTGTTTTCACCTTGTGATAAGAGGCAATTGCAAAACATAAGAATTTCACCTGAAAGGCGGCAGACAACAGTACTAGTACTTATTATAGTAGTGAAATAATAATATTTTTCTTAAGAAGCAACGGTCTCGTATCTCGCCTCAGAACGTAACGCCTATCTGAGATTCTCTAGATGAAGAGACACTGAAAATTTGAGGATAATGGATTAAAGCAATGTACGGCACTGAGTATGGAAATGGGAACAGGATGACGAAGGAAAATTTGAGCCCCATTGTTTAAGGTATTCATCTGGCATCCGTCTGGAATTGATCGGAGGAAACCACGGGGACGACCGACCACAGCATGTGGTCCGTAGAATTATGTTTGAGACAGTGTCACCTCTCAGGGACTCAAACCTAGACCTCTCAACATTCAGTTGCGCAATTCTTTCTATAAGAGCAATCACTTCCGGAGAGTAACAATAATTGCGTTCAAAATATTTATTAGAGTTCTTTTATTTACAAGCATCCTTTCTGACAAATACCGCCTTTAAGTAGGGTAAAGTATATTTCTTTCTTGAGAGAAAGCGTGTGGTGAGGGTTACAATTACCCTTTATTATCTTCAGTTCGTGTTTACGGCAACACGTTAAAGCAATATCCTCTTCCTGAAGAGTAAATGATAAAGGTCACATCTAGAATAAATTCAATTACATGTGTAGTCGCATTGAGAACAGAGCTCAACATATGTGACCGTCTCAACATATGAGAAAACCATTTGAGAAAAATATTTTTCTTTAAAAAGACGAAATAAAAAGAAACATACAAGTCAAAAATTTATTTATACTGATAAACAATGAATGTAATAAGTTTATGTTTCTTCAAATCATGTGAAGCGTGTGTCAATTAATGTGAAAAATATGAGCAACTAGAAGGCATTTTTGTTGAATATTTACAGGTTTACATATGTATACGAACAACTTATATCAGTGTACCGTTCTGCTCTGAATCCCACAGCTGGTGATTTTTTTATTCATGCATCTGTTAAAAGGCATTGTGTTACTAGTTCAGGGTGAAAGTCATATTTTCCGAAAGCGATCAATACTGAGAAACACGAAAAAGAATTCAACGCCTACGTTGCAAAACACGCACGCTATGGTGTGCTCGCCGGAACGGTGCATCGCACGGCTTCTCATAATAAAATTCATACAAGGGTATCATATTGTAGCCACAGAGGAAATGATCATTATAAATGTGCCCAGCTACAAGTTGGAAATGAGTACGCAGGAGCATATCACGTATACGGAACATAATTTTCCCTGAATTCCTTTCTATTTTCTCCTGAAACCATAATTGATTAATATGAAATTTTTCTATGAAACATAATGTACTACATAAATTTGTAATGGGCAGACGTTTGAAAAGAACCACTTTATCGTTATCAGTGTGTGAAAATTTGCCGCTGCGTTTAATCTTTCTCTAACGACATATTATGAGAAAGTAAAAAACAATCGCAGGCGTTCATGTGATGAGAATCGAAACATATCTGGGCTAAAAGAACTACTAAAGAGTCCTTACAAACACTTTGAATGTTGATTTCTCTTGATAAGTGCCAAATTAAAAATTATTATTTCTATTTAAGTTTTTAATACATTTTTATTATTCTAATAAAGCATATACGCATAAAACGGAAGAAATAAAAAGCACTCTAGTGAATGTATTAAACAAAACTTCCACTTTTACGAAATTCACTTTAAATTAACAAAATAAGCTGAACTAAGTCATGATTCAACAAAACATCCGACCCGCATAAAGCTTACGGATATTTACTCATATTAGTAAAAAAATCCCAATATTTTCGAGTTCTGAATACGATTCTGAAGGCTTCACTCTCCAAATTGATATTCACGTCACGGCACAGCCGTGCAGAGCACTGAAAATGCCTGGGTGCACAGGTCAAACGAATCAAAATTTGACCTTGGCATAAAATTAATAACAGACGCAAGCCCATTTTGAAAGATTGGGGGAAAGTACAATCGCGAATATAATAGGTATGGATGCAGATATATTTATTGGCAAAGAAATTGATGTCCTTTTCACATTTAAATCAAATCTTGGGAGAGAGAGAGCGAGAAAGAAAGAAGGAGCGAGATGGAAAGAGAGAGAGAGGGAGCGAGACGGAAAGGGAGAGAGAGAAAAGGGAGGTAGAGAGACGAAGAGGGAGAGAAAAAGGGAAACAGATGGATAAAAGTGAGAGGGAAAGGAGAGAGGGAAAAGCGCGAGGGAGAGAGAGAGTTGTTCACAGAGTTGTTCAAAAATACTCGGCTCTAATGTCTATAATTGTTAAATAGACTACGTTTCGACCCTGTTCATATTTCTTGATATTAATTATTCATTGAAGAATACTTGTACTGACCTTAAGTAGTCGGAATTTTTTAATGTTGGAATTCCATACATACGTGATGCGTATTTTTCAATAATTATTTTCTGAATCTTATTTACAACATATTTGGTACTTTTATAATATATCGTCTCAAATGTTAAGTATTAATAAAACAAAAAACAAAAACTAGATTTGATTAGATATGATTTAATTTTGACTTATTTATTTTCGTCAAAAACACTATGTGACGTAAGGGGAGAAATATAAATTAAAGGTGCAACAACCACGCTATAGAAATGTCATTTATAGATATATCTATTATTATTATTATTATTATTATTATTATTATTATTATTATTATTATGAATTGATTTATAAACTGATTAACAGTAATTAAATTGCAATCTGATTGGGAACAGCATCGATCTCTGTGGTACTTATTCATGTTTCCTTAAAATATTTTTTGTAATGTTGGTGGTACTGTTTCTAAATTTCAACATTTAAAAAATCGAAATATTTAAGATTTCTAAATGCATAATCATTTTAACATTATCTACTACACTCATCGTTGAAATATATACCATAATTTGTCCTGAGAATGGTTCGAAACGTTCATAATTTATATAAAGTTTAATGCTTTGAAAGGCAATATGCCGACTAGAAAGAAATGTTTCTTACAAAATTCCTGTTATATTTAATTGTCAAATGGACAGTCTGTAATACGCGTGCGCCCCAATATCGAAGTGCTGGGCGGTAGCCAATTGGGCGAGTCGTTTGACCCGGTTATCGTTCTCGCATCGAGGCGAACCGCTCACACATAGTTTCTCCTTACTCCTGTTGTATCATTCTCCCGATATTCGCCCTACGATCTGTAACGTGGCATACCAGTTGAGATGAACATGCTTTTATCCACCACAATCTTTTACTCTATCCTAGGTGTCTTCTGTTCATTACATATGCATCTATGGGACTCAAACTTTATCTTAATAGTCCGTCGTTTATATCACTACTCTGTACCCGGCTCTTCTCCTCATCAACATAACTCGTTTTCACTAATTGCCAGTCTACTAGGCTACTATTCGAATTTGCATGTCACTTAAACGCCCTGTTTCTTCACTCTCCTTTTAGGTCCCTCTACATCAGCGTATACAATTCTTGTTATCTTCTTTCCCAGTTCAGAACCTTACGCACACTCAGGTCTCACCCATATTACATCAATTCTCTTCTTCTTCTCTCTGTTCATCGCCATTCCCGTTTGTTCCGGCTCTCCCCGCCCGGCGCGCTCTCGCGTCCATGACGCCGCAGTGCCGCACTCACCCACCGCTTGCTCTGTTGCAGATCCCTATCAGATGTTCGGCCCCACGAGTAGCCGCCTGGCCAGTTCAGGTGAGTGGTATACTGCGGCGTGCGTGCGCACGTGCCCTGGAGGGTCGCTCAGGCCGCGCTCAGGCCCGTGACCGCCCCCGCATCCGCCCCCTCCGCCGCCGCCCCCGCTCCGGCTCCCGTCGCTGCGCCCTCTCCACGCTGCGTGACGCAACATGTCACGTGCCGGCGCGACCGCCGACCCCTAATTAACCCGCCCCACCCTCTAAATTACGGCGCGCGAGAGCGCGGAGGGGAAACGCCCCCGCCGCCACCCTGCCGCCTCCACCGCCGTACACTCGGGTCGGGAGAGTCGACGCGACCGCCCGGTCGCCCGCCAACCCCGTCCCACCACCACGCTTCCCATCGCCGACATCTCGGATGTCCTTCACCACCTACTCCGCCCCTCTGCCCTACCGCTCCCACCACTCTCGACCTACCGGTGGCAGTGGCGACGGTGGGGGCGTTGGTGGCGACGGTGACGGCAAAGATGGCGACGGCGGCTGCGGCGGTGGCGGCGCTCGACGTGGGAACAATACCAGCAGAGACCGCCCCTGGTGCCAAGACTTTTTACTCATTAGTCGGCCGAGCTCAGGGAATCGGCCTCGGCGAATTCAACGCCTTTTCGTAGGGTGCAGGGGAGGAAAATCGCGCGAGAAAAAGTAACAAAAAAAGAAAAAACAAACTCAAAATTACGGTGGCCGCCTCCCGAGGTAGAGTCGACTCCATTGAGCGCGCACCCGTCCGCAAGAACACGTCAGCATTATTGTGATTAATGATTCTTTTTTTCCTGAGGTGCCGTTGTGACTTTGCGATTTATTTGTTTTTCGTAACTGATCGTTAACACGCATGTTCAGTGCGTTTTTTTACGTCCTAACGAAGGTCAATACGGGGGTGCAACCGCTGGGAATAAGGAAAAGTCGCAGTCAATCTGTTCAACTTAACAGTCGAGATCATTAGGTTCGAATTATTGCAATCAAAACACGTTCGGGCGTCTGTTGACGTACAATGCGAACACAGCACCGGGATTTCTATGCGTCCATCGCATTCATTACGAGTTTTCGATGCGTAACTACAGCATACGACGCACGTAGCTTCTGCGGACAAAGAATTGGCATTAAACTCGACTGGATTCATTCGAGTTCACCCCAGATTCTCCCCTGTTTTGAAATCGATATAACTCGCAGAAACAATTCGCGTTTCGCCATTCTGTTTTAAACGTGCTGAAACGTTCCCTCGTGGAGCAGAAACATGTAAAATTTCTCATCACGTCCTGCGACGCATCCTTTTGGGATGTTAGCGAATGCTTTGACTGATTTTCAATGTGATATATTAAAAATCGTCCTACTATATTATGAACCAAAAATATCTCAATGCAATCAATAACAGAATATATCGCGGTTATTTTAATGGAATTAATGTGAGCGTCAAATATTACGTATTATCTTAATGAGTTATAGGAGATTATTTAAAAATGAATGAAACAATGACGATTACAAAGCCAAGAATTAACAAAAAATGAAAAAATTAACTTTGAGATTTTATAAATGTCAAATTTAATTCTCAAAAATGTCAATGGCGTTCGGTAGATTCATACTCCATGTTTGATAAATATTGTTGTTTCCATTAACGATCTGTTAACTTTCCGGCCGATATATAATTGCTAAAGCGATATTAAATTGTGAGAGTACCATAGCATCAACAATGCAGCGAAATATCTGATTCAATTAATTATTAACTTGCGATCTCGGGAAAAATAAGCAACTTTATTAACGTTTACTTTAAAGTTGGCAAATGTATTAGACATTGTAGGTGTACTGTAATAAGTCCGAGACTTATTACAGTATTGACCAAGATTCAAATGTCTAGTACTGTTATGTTTCTCAATTTGATAGAACCTTCAAATGATACACTCGTATTATTCTGCTGTATTGGTCTTGAATATTAAATGTACAATGTAGGTCAATTATATTCATCACCCCTATGAAAATTTCATATTAAAGAATGCATCACTGTCGTGCAAAAGTCTCTTGCATTACTGTGAGCTTGCGAATGTTAGGGGAAAGCCTGATCTGAGCTAAATCGCCTTTAGAATCTTAAAAAAGAATATTGCCCTAGAATGTTGTTCTTGTAGGTCTCTCATAATTTATATAAATAGTAAACGGTGTCGAATGATCGCAGGAGATCCAGTCGTTGAACGAAAGCAGAAAACCAATCTGTATTACTCCTTCCGAATCACAAATATAATTCTCTATGGGTAAAAAAATAGGTCTTCGATTCAAACATTTAGGAATATATTTGTCAATTTGAATTTTGGTGATGTTTTTATCCATGTCCATCATGTCCATCAAAATCAAACATTTTTGTACTAATAGTCGTCCGACTATTTTAAAATATTTAGTTTGTTGAGAAATTTGGTTTGAAATTATTTCTTAGTTTATTAAATCTATGTTTAATTAGACAATATTTCTCTAAATTATGTGAAGAACAAATTTTCTCAACAATTAATTATTTTTTTATAAATTGCTAGTTAAGTTTCTTAATTCTAATACAAACATCTTTAATTTTAAATTTCAATATTTGTTCCTGACAGTTCCTAGTAATCTTGGAGAAGTTTCAGTAATGTGAACAATTTTTAACTCAATACCTTTGGTTTTCTGATGTCGTTCAACGACTTTCTAAAGTTATTCTACACCATTTTCCTTTATATAAAAGAACATTGTTTTATTATTTATGTCACGTGCGTTATTAAAATAAAAAAGACCTACATGTAATATTTCTTATATTGCAAATATATAGACAAACAATAAATGATACCAACGATCTCTCTTATTTGATTGATAATGTAGCATCACATGCCATCGATTTTGAAATCCGTTTCCCGATAGAAAAATCTTCAGATCTACAAAGAGAATTTCAACCAAGAACAAGAGCCACGATTTATCCTCGCCGTCCCCTTCCAGCCACGCCTCTACACCCGTCGCGCTGCCCCGCACCATTCCTGGCATTCCCACCCACCCCCTTTCCCTCAGACGCGTCTCCACCCCCGCGTTCTCCCGCGCCGCGCATTGGGCTGTGGAGTTCCTGCGCAGCCATTGCCCAGGATATAAAATTTGTAGCAAATTTCGCAAGTTTTAATTAAACTATCAATCTTTGTGACATTGGAAGATAGGAATTAACGCCGTAATTTCAAGGGGACTGGCATTTATACTTCCCCATAACCTGATATATACACTGACTTTATATCTACTACACAACTTTGAGAAGGCACTTGCCACGGTAACGCCGCACCCCTGCATTGAGCGGGCGGGAACGCGCCTTTCACACAGCCCTCGCCCGACTCGACTCGACTCGACTCGACTCGACTCGTTCCATCACGCAATTTATGCGGGAGCAGTTCGTTATTTGGACCCTTCGTTCTTCCGCACTTGAAAGAAAGTTTTCCGCCGGAGGCTCCGGGGACGCTCTCCGCCTTCCGACACAACCCGCTCCCGGTCCTGCCCCTCCCCTCCCGTCCACTCCGCCGTCGTCCCCGCCCCTCACCGTCTCCCCGCCCCCTCAAACCTCGCCCATCTGCGATTAAGCCTCCTACCTTCTTTTCTTTCCCGGCCACGCGCTTTTCCCTTGCACGTCCTCCACACTCCGTTGACAGCGCGGTCTCATCACCACCGGCCCGCCTCACACTCTCCCTACTCCACGCACCCACACTCATCTAATCCCCTTGCCCCGTCCCCTCCCTCTCCTACCTCGCTCCGCTTCTGTGTCTCGTCTTCACACCCGTCTCAATCTTTGCCTCTATCTTCGCCGCCATGTCCACATCAGTCTCCACTTCCGTCTCTCCTCAACCCAATTTCCGTTTCGTCATAGACCCACCACCAACTCTCGCAACCGTACCCGCAAATGTACCCGTTAAGGTACGTACTTCCCCGCCTGAGCGAATGAAAAGGTTTGTTAAAGATGAATTAAAGAACTAAATAATGACACAACTAAATAGAACTCTTAATGGCCAGTGTTGGATTAAATCAATAATATCAGGTTGGGATGACACTTCCGTGGGCCTCATGCTATTTGTGTCATAATTACCGTGATCGAGATTATTTACTATCGAAACCTTAATCATATACGAGATACCATACTCTAGTTGACATTTCCAAATAACTGTTCCTGTTTTCAGCTGGGGTTGTAGATGCTTGTTGGTCGCGAATTCTCGACAACTCTAGATCCTGCATTGCATCGATGTTCTAAATCGGATCAACATATCAATTTACACAATGATCAACGCTTTTTTTAAATTTGCGAGTATTGATGAATTAAATATTTTTGGAGAAATAAAAATTAAGGAAATATCATTTTAATGCGTGATAAAATACAAGCATTTCGCTCATACATGGTGGAGGTCGGATTGGCATTCATCGCAGATAGTTCAAAACAAAAATATTAATTGCCTTTTTCAATATCCTGGATATTCAAAACATTAAATTCACTTTTATACTATATAAATCGTAGCTTTTATTTTTGCTTTCAGAATATGACAAAAAGTTTTAGAGTAACCTCGCACAACACAATTCTCTCTCCATATTTGCCTCAAACATGTAAAAAATGGAATATCGATTTAAAGAGAATGGCAGCAGATAAAGAATCGCAACATTTTTATCCTCCCAGTGGTGATGTTTTATAACTGCGGTCGTTTGATGCGTATCTACTGAACTTTTCGCTGTTTTCCGACACAAATCAATGACACCGGACACACGAGCATTTCCGGCTTTCGGGTTTCGGCCCATAGATGCGCAGGACACGTGCCCCGATTTTTTCTGGTATCGCATTTGACGATCTTCATTCTCAATTCGAGAACTTTAATTACATTATACAATAATATCTTATGCTAAGCAAATAAATATATCTACTCTAGAGTAAACGAATGCACAGAAAGCCTAAGAGAGTAGAAAATAATAGTCTTCGCAATTTATAATTTCATCTGTTCACAATTTAAAAAAATCCAGTTGTTAAAGATGACAATATCTTAAGACAAATTTACATTGCGAAGATAAATTTTCTTTAAATAAAATAAGACTCCTCAATTTCCTTTTACGCAAGTAAACGTTCGTTACAATTTCAGATTTCTTCAGATAAAGAAATCTTCCAATTATGTTTTGCTGTAATATATTTATTTCAATTGTGCATTGTACAAATCTGGTAACGTAATTTCATTTTCTTTTGCTCCTATAAAGTGCACTGTTTTATACTATAAGTTTCCCTTAACTGTAGAATATAATTAATCTTGTACATTGCTTGAAATACGGCACTCTCCATTTCACACTTCCTAACAACGATAGATAATTCTAATTATTCGCATATTATACAATTCACAAATCTTTAAAAATTGACATACACACGTTAATATGACGATACATGAAAGATAATTAAGTAAATAATATTATCTTAGTTGTAGCTCATGAACATTCTAAAAATCTTTGTGAAAAAGACCAAGATACATGTACTTATTAATCTTTAATCTTCAAAATAAATATCGTCGATAATTTAATAACGTAACTTGAGAAAGCGTTCATGTTCTTTCGTTTCCACGAAACATTCTGCGGACTTTTGAATCTTGAAACACAGCACTAACAGAAACCCCATAACAGACCGAAACGACATCACGAGCACTGTTGCTTATTTTGGACCCGTGGCTGTACGGAAGTCGGCCTGCTGCTCCCGCCTGTACTCCAGGGGGTCCTGCCACCTATTTTATATCTGCGCAGGGACGCCGTAACCGACAAATTATACAGGAGAGACATTTTTAAACGAGCAGGGCCGGCAAGGGTCAACGGCTGCAAACTCTCGCAAGGGTCAGGAACAAACGTTACATTTACATGGCATTTGCCAGCGCTCTGGGTCAGCTGAAAGCATAGTTTATCATAAAAGTAACCACATTAATTTCGAAAAAAGAAATAAATGAGATTTGAGGTGAAAATAGATTTCTATTTACTTAAAATGTCTCTAATTACAATAAATACACTGAGTTCTTAAGGTCTCATTACCAACACCAGCTTTTATTTTTGAACCTGGTTGTGGACTTATGATGTTGCCAGTAACCCCTCAAAAAATTGTTTACAATAATCATTATCTTTCTTTTCGTGTTTCTTTCTTTCTTTACACAATTCATAAGTAAATCTTTATAAATTAGACAGAGTGTTATATGGAACATTATTATAATCGTATAAAAATATGATTTTGCAGTAACATGAACCACACTTCAAATAACAATTACTGGAATTCTCATGAAGTGTATGCAATATGTTGCTCGAAAATTGAGTCATCCACGAAACTGCAAATGTCAGAAAGGAACATTTTCTAAAGATTTTCTAAAAAAAATGGTTTACTGGAGATTAAAATCGAGCTCTACTTATATCTCAAGTGAGCATTTGAAATTTATCAACACTAATTTTTGCCCAAGAATATATAATTGTTGATGTGGAAAAGTTGAAATTACAAGACCTTTAAATTTCATGGTGCTTTTATATAGCACAATGCAATTATAAGGTGATTTTTACCATTTTACCAGGTAATAGAAAGAAACTAACTGAAGATTTCCAAATCCTGTTTTTTATAAATGACCCACAAAAAGCACTTCTATTTAATCCAAAATACATTCGATTGGATCTTACAAAATATTTTTGGAACATTATTCTATGTGGTGACTGGCAACTCGACGAAATGTGAAACATAACTCTATTCTCTATGACCGGAAATTTTTCTTGGTACGGTCTTACCCTCATACCCTCCCAACCCTACCAGTCCTCGTTACATCGAAAGATTTGTACCTAGAAGAGCATCTACCCGCCTCTCTCACGGCGTTCTGCGCGGCCAGCTGCACCCGCCCACTCGCGGCCCCGGTTCGGGCGCCCGCCGCGCGATTAAGATGGACGTCCAATTACACGCGACTGCCCGGCCGCCCGCTTGCATTTGGCGGGCGGCGAGGGCGGAGGGGCAGCGACTGACGGAACGGAGGGAGGAGGCACAGGGGGCGGGAGACTGGAGGAGGCGGATGAGGCAGACTCGACGGAGTTGGCGGATTCCACGGTGGTTGCGGAAGGGGCGAGGGAGCGATGTTGGAGACGCCGGGGTAAGGAGGGTGGGGGTGACAGGTAATGGAGAAAGCGAATGTTACAAAGGGGGTGGTGAGGGCGGAGGTGACTGAAGGAGTGGAAAGGTCACAAAGGACGAAAATGATGGAAAGAACAGAGGCGACGGACGGAGTAAAGATGATGTAGAGAGGGGACGGAGGAAATTGTGACGGAGGGAGCGGAGAAAACGGCAGGGACGGAGGAAATGGTGACGGAGGGAGCGGAGAGAACGGTGGGGACGGAGGAAATGGTGACGGAGGGAGCAGAGAGAACGGCGGGGACGGAGGAAATTGTGACGGAGGGAGCGGAGAAAACGGCAGGGACGGAGGAAATGGTGACGGAGGGAGCGGAGAGAACGGTGGGGACGGAGGAAATGGTGACGGAGGGAGCAGAGAGAACGGCGGGGACGGAGGAAATGGTGACGGAGGGAGCGGAGAGAACGGCGGGAACGGAGATGGCGGGGGGGACTGAGAGCTAGGATAGGACGGAGGGGTCGGAGAGTGCGGAGGGGACGGAAAGGACGGAGTGAACGGAGAGAACGGAGGGGACGGGATAGGTGGAGAGGACGGAGAGAGAAGGTAACGTAGGGGGCGGAGGGGACGGTGAGTGTAGAAGGGACAGAGAGAGTAGGGATGGTGAGGGTGAGGGTGAGGGTGCAGGGGGCCGGAGGGGTCAGAGGCGGAGGGGCGGGACCGCGAGCGCACCTGTCGCGGGGCGCCGGCTGTGCGAGTGGCCAGCGAGGGCGGCGGTCGGCGGATGGCGGGGCGTTGGTATTTGCATACGGCGTGTCGGCACAACTCCCCTCGCCCGCCCCCGTTGCATCCGCCGCCGCCGCTGCCGTCGGCGTCGCTGCTGGACAGTGGGCATTACGTCAATTCTGAGCCAACACTGTTGCGAATACACGAGCTTTAGTATTCCCTTCATGTTTCATATTATATAATTTAAAATATGAGTGTAAATTTAAAAAAAAAAACATCATGAATATTTACGTCATAAGAGGAGCATAAGAAAAGTCTGTTGATATAAGTTTATATATTTCATTTCTTTATTTTGTAATAATTCATAAAAATTCGTGATGAAATTTCAGACAACAATTTTTTAAAAAAAATGTACTAAAAGTATCTCAGTTTTTCCGCTGTAATATACATCGTTTTATTTTTATATTTAATATTCTATACGTTCCTTGATCTTATTTCAGGTCACCTTGTTTTGCCTCCCGTTTTGATTAAATTAATTTTTTTATATAAGAATATCAATCATTCATTCTATGGTTAATAATACGAGTGGTAAAATATTTATGCCAATTCTTCATACGTTTATTATTGAAATTTTTTGTTGTTTGCAAAACTAATTAACTGGTAATATTCTCATTTATACTCCGTAAAAACAATGAATATAATAGGCAAAATAATTTTTAGATGCATTAGTTTACTTTGGCGAATACAGACATCACGCAACAGTCGACATTTGCGCACTTAGAATCGCAAGTTCGCTCACTGTATACGTTCCCCTTCGCTCACGTCATGTCCCTCTCTCTCTTCCTCTCGCTGCCAGTTCCCTCCCTTTCACTGTCTCTCTTTCTCACTGGTCCCTCTCGAGTTGCCGTGCGTCCCCCGCACTTAGATATGCAAATGAGCCGTGTAAAAAGCATATCAGGCTTCATTCGTCTGCTGGCAGAGTGTGAGAAACCGTAGGCGGCTTCCCCTCACCCTTCGACCCCTCCGGTCTACTCCACCCCCGCCACCGCCTCGGCCTCCGCCCCGCAACCGTAACCTTCCTGCCACCGGCGCACCGCTGGCAGACAGCGGTGCGGGGGCGGCTTCAGCGTCGGCAGAGGTTGCGCCCCACACCCCCTCTGCATCCCGCCCCCACCGCCGCCACGCTGCAGATCAATGCCGCCGCCGCCGCCCCCGCGCTCCCTACACGCTTCATATAATCGCCTCAACGGTCGGAAGTGTGGGAGTGCCCGCGCCGTTTAGAAAATCTCTCCACCTGGCTTTTACGCAGCAGACCCTGAATCAACTCGTATTTGAATACGTCGGGCCTGGTGGCGCGGCGCGTGTGCAACGGCGCGATTTAAAATTTCCGAAGGGGTGAAAGCCGCGCTCGCGGCGGAATATTCGCCGCATCCCGGCGGTGCCTGCGCGGCGGGCCGGTGCGATACCTGGCCAACGTCCGGTGGCCGATCTCTCTCCAGATATTACTTCCCAAACTGAACGAAATGTTATTAACCACCTTTTGTTAATAGCTTCACCAATTCTATTCAGTGTTCCGTTGTAAAACAATAAATTTATATATTTGTTTACATTATAATGTGGGCAAGGATACTGATTATTTTCCTTTTCTTCTAGTTTTTGAAGTACAATGTGTATTGGCATATCCGTTCTCAAATTTAAATATTGATGAATGCTTAGTTTGAAAAAGGTTGAGGCCTATCTTCTTTAATAAAATAATATTAAGATTATTTTGGCAATACTTATGGAAATACGTACTACTAATCTAGGATATAAGAAAGAAAGAAGGAAACAAGTATAAATGAATGTTAGGAGTTGGATCCTGTTAAAAGGATACATGTATTTTCACAGCTTCGAAGATGTTTTTAAAAAATATAAATAGAGATTTTTTTCAAAATTGTGTTCAATATTGTAAGGCGCCCGGTTTTTCATATCATTACGTAGGATGCATGAAAATCAGCTACAAGGACTACTGTTTTATTATAATACATTTTCTTTGAAAATTTTGCCTTAAACTTGTTACATTGATATAACTAGCTTGTATATTTTATTCTTTTTAACTTAATAGCATACAATAAATAGAAAATTTTATTTGTCAGTTTTTCTAAGCTCTTCTTCATGAATCTTCATTCATATTCACAGTGCATGACATTTGCTTTCATTTCAAATATATCAAATTTCAGCATATATCCATGCAGCGTGCAACAATAATAAGCTAACTAAACCAATTTTTTTATGTACTGCTTCTCTACGCCCTTTATTAATGAGAAACTCAATCAACTCGTTCAAAATTAATTCAGAAGTTCAACGGAATCAAATCCTTCATGAAATGCTTCTGACATATATAATTATATACATAACCGCATAAAACTTGAAGGGAAATACAGAGTCGTCTTATTTTCAAATGACTGATAATTACGAAAAATTAGTTTACTGCGTTGATGAGAAACACTTTTCTTTTATCAATATTAATCCATTTTTGTTTTAATCATATTATACTCCACATTTTATGCAAAAAGATGATTGAATAATCAGAAATATGGTCACTTAAGTATTTTTATAATAGTTAACAAAAGAGTTCAGACCCATCTAAATAACGAAGTAACTAAATAAAACTGTTCGTACTACTTTTACACTTTGCGGACGACGACCATATTCAATCTTCAAAGTCATCCCACGTAATTTTCTAACGCTAAGCGTGTTTTAACAATTTTGTACCTATTAAAAAACTATAAAAGATTACGAATATAACTCATCTGGGAAGTCCGTCGCTCATTTTGATTGATGTGACAGAAATTTTTCCAAAAGTAGCATCCATCCTCAGCCACAAGCATCGCGCCACCCGAACGCATTCGCTGTCACTGCCTCCCTCTGAATATATGTCTCCGCCGTGTTATTATTCTTCGAGTGTTGCTTCCGATAATAACTCGCGATAGCAGACTCACTTCGCGGGAAGAATGGTGCGGTGGAAACAAGGAAAACTCGGAATGGGTTCGTCGTTACGGATTTCAATCATCGTTTAGGAGCAGATCGCGCTACTCCCAGCTTTTGAGTCGGTATCCATTTAGAACGATGCCCACGTCGTTGCCGAAATAGCCAAGAGGGCGATTGGGCCGTTGGGCGCAGAATTTTACGACGCTTCGGAAAGCGATCGCAGGTTCGAAATTCGTTCCGAACAAGGCTGTCACTGAGGGAACCGATTTGACCGGCCGTCACTCAAATTAACGAAATTAACTCAAATTATCGAACTCACGTTACACACACACGAGCTCGGGCACGCACGTACAGACTAACACACACCTACGCATCCACATATGTGCACCGCAAGTCGGAAAAAGAGAGCGTCTCCTCTACGCCGGCCTCGGGGTTTTCATTACTTTCCAATCCCTCTTTTTTCCCGAAGGCTTTCCATTATGCGGTGAATTAAGCCGTGAGTGGTCGTGGGTCGGCGAGCACTTTGGATTGTTACACTAACAATGCGATCGATAGGGCGCTAGGGCGCGGCGGCGATGGCGGGCGGGAGCGGGCGGCGAGGAGCGGGGAAGGGCGGAGGCGTGGGCGGGGGCGAGGGTAGCGGCGGCGCCCCCACGGCCCAGGGTTGCCACGCCGCGCGCGCCCTCAAGGCTCGGCCCTCTAATTGGCGGGCCCCCGCGACAGGGCGGCGCCCGCCGCCACGCCGCCGCGCCCCGCCCGTCTTCCCCGCCCCGCCTCGCCCCGCCTCGCCCACGCCGCCCAGGCCGGCCCTGCCCTCGGAGGCTACGCGCCCGTTCGCGCGCCGACACGGTAGGCTGCGGGTCTGCCATCGCTCCCTCTCAGTTGTGTTTGGGTCGAAGGTTAAGGCGGTAACTAGCAGTCGGTAACCAGCGTCAAATAATAATAATAATAATAATAATAATAATAATAATAATAATAATAATAATAATAATAATAATAATAATAGTAATAATAATAATAACAATAATAATAATAATAATAATACAATACTATTTTCTTTGTTTACGCTGGCGGCGAAGTTTGGTCCTTCGAACTCACTACTACCAGAGTCATTTGCATTACAATTATTAATTCTTTTATACGAAAGTCACATCAAATTAAGACCTAAAATTGATCTACAATGTGCAATTTTTCATCACAGACATTGCCACCTAAATTGTTGTGGTACAATATAAGTGTTCAATTAGATTGAGAAACATAACTGAATGACGCGGTGTAATTGTTGGATTGGATTCTGATAAATGGTGTTAATGTTTCGGATACAGCAACAAAGAATTAAAAAAATTAATTTTATTGTATGATTCATTTTATAATTATAGATGTAAGTCACAGTAATAAATCTCAAACTTTCGGTATATTATTGGTATGAGAAGTAAGACATAGAATGATCCGGGTTCCTGGATAGTTCCCATTTATTCTATCACAAAATCGATCTTCAATTATTATAGCTTTACAATTACTGATATATGTAGTGTGACCGTACTGTTCTCAAGTCACATTATGTTTCACTAAGTTTATAGAAAAGCTACTAGATATTCTGTAAAATGAAATTTCCTTCTCTCATTCTTTCAAAAAACTTTTACCAGTCCATTCTCAAACTGCCACCAGCTTTCTCACGATACTTCATTTCCCCCTGTCTTATCTGTTGAAATTCACTTATCTCCTAAATTCTATTGCATGCCTGATGATACAAGCTATTTTTTCATTTTAATTTGTTTATCCTATTTGGTTTTCTTCGACTCGACAGTTAATAACTTACTTTAACTTAACTAACGGTATTTAATAATTTACCTGTTTTCGATTATCTAATAGAACAAATATCTCCGCCCTTTCGTTGTTCTCCGATAACTCTGCTGACCATTGACCATCACATATAAGAAACATTATTCCGGACAAAATCAAGCACATACAATTCATTGAACACATCGTACCTCAGTACGGAGTGCGGACGTAGTATCAATAATTAGTAAAACTTCCTTTAACTTAAATGAGCAAACTCGACTTTCATGTTCACGGATCAAGGTGTGACAATGATAAATATATTTGTCAATTTTTTTTATTTATGAGTCTGGAGAATAATGAAAGGAATTATTTGGAAAGAGGAAAAGCGACAAGAGGTGCGAAATGAATGAATGAAAATGGAATAATAAGTAAAGATCATTGCGCACGACAATAATGTCTACTGAAGGCTTCCTTGAGGGATTAGAGACAGCAAAGGAGCAACAAGACAACTGTTAATAGAGAGTATAACAATTAAACCAACATATAGGGGCATAAAATGTTGGCGAGGGCTGTCGGGCTGTGCATATAAAAGTTTGGTTGAACATTTATGTGATAAAATTGAAAATGGGATACATGTGACTAATACATTTGTCGTGTTTCAGGATCTGGTCAGATACAGCTGTGGCAGTTTCTCCTAGAGCTTCTGTCAGACTCCTCGAATGCCAACTGCATCACGTGGGAGGGCACGAATGGAGAATTCAAACTCACCGACCCCGACGAAGTGGCCCGCCGTTGGGGAGAGAGAAAATCTAAGCCCAACATGAATTACGACAAGTTGAGCCGCGCGCTCAGGTAAGTGTTTTGTTTTTAATTTCATTATCGAGGGTTTGACGCCTTTCATCTGGTTTTCAAAACGAAGGGAGGACTTAAAAGGCCCACAGATCAAGAGTTGTTGCTTGTTCACGACAGACGCATTACTTACATTAACTTTAAACATACTTCTCCAAGTATATATCTAGCTACTGTTACGAATACTTTAAATTTCAAAAGGGAACATCTTATACAAAATCGAATCTGGGCTCGAAAATCAAACTCAAAGGCCGTTTATTCTCAAACTTACTGACAAAAGTTTCTCATTGTAATCAATATTCGAGTTAGACATGTTCAAATAATTTCTTTTCACAGGTACCACGATGATGTAGAGATGTTCAGTAATCGAATTTTAAATATGTGAAAGAATCGTACATAAAGGTAATTTTTTCCAAAATTATCAGCAAAAAAATTACAATCACCAACATGTTTGTTATTGACAATTTAAAATTTAGGGATGGGTTCGAGAACAGAAGAAATTAAATTAGGATGCTTATTATCGAAATTACGTTAATTAAAGATACGTGTTTGGGCCGTGCACTTCAAGCAAAAAAAGTTTTGAGAGCGCGCCTTTCGGTATAATCATCTACGCATTGGAGCTATCCCTGCCGTTGTAATATGTTTTTGTATTCTTTCTTATATGTGATGGTCAATTTTAGTAACTAAATCCACAGATGTGGATTCAGTTACTAAAATTGTTTCAGTTTTCTCAGAACGAATATTACAAACTTATAGGGCTTGTAGATTATTCCAAAATTATAACTTTTTGCCAATGAACATACTGTTCGAAATTGTATATGTATGTATGTATGTATTTATTTGTTGTTTTGGGTCAATAAACCGACTTGGCCGGCCACCTACCGGTGTTCTCCTTGCCTGGGCCTAGTTAAATTCTCCTGCTTGGGGGTAAGAGCGACATGAGGCGAACATGACGAATTATCTTCACCGTAACTAGCAAGATCCGTCTGCTTGAGCTTTATTCTGCACACAGCTACAGAAATTGAGAATCGGCCGGGAATCGAACACGGGGAACTCAGCACGGGAAGCTAGTACGCTGCCCATGAACCATCCCAGAGACGCGAAATTGTATATAACGAAGTTAGATTCATTTATACACGTGAAATTTGTCCCTGATATTTAGGAGTGCACAGATGTTCGACAGGTACATGGTATCTGCTTGTCAGCGTCGGAACGTGACCAGATCGGGAAGCATATCCTCCAGCCCCCCGTTCCTTCCGCCGCGAAGAAATCCGGCGGCGGTGTGAGCACCCGCCCAGCAAACGAGGCGCGTCGGCGCGGCGCGGCGCCCGTCAGCATTTGGCACGTGAAGGACATTTGGCACGGCTCGGCGCTGGCAACGCAGCCGCCACAACGCAGGAAGGGCGCGCGGGTCGGTGGGTGGGAGGGTGTTCGGTCTCCGGCAGCGGAGACGGGGAGGAAAAGCCCCCGCAGCTCCGTTCCGCCCCGCTCCGCCTCGCCTCCTCGGCTTCGTCTCACAATTGCCGCTGCCACCAAATTCGTCCCGCTGCCCCGCTGCGCTCAACTTTATCCCGTCTCTTCCCGCCATGCCCACAGCCCCCCGACCACCCCAATCCGCCCCGCCCAACTTAGCACCGCTTGTCGTCACCCCGCCGCACTCCGACCCGCCCTATTCAGCTCCGCTCCAATATACACCGCCTCAATCTGCTACCACTGTTTGGTCTGTCCGTCCCGCCCCGCCCCGCCCTAACTCACTCCTCCTCACCCATAGCTCTCGACCCCACTGTGCCCTGTCCACACCGCTCCACCCCGCCCCGCCCACTGCGCCCCGCCCTACCCAATTCCTCTCGCCCCGCCCACTCCCTCCCGCCCCGCTCACTCCGCTCCACCCCGCCCATTCCGCCCCACCCCGCCCACTCCGCTCTGCCTAAGCCACTCCGCTCTGCCTAAGCCACTCCGCTCCGCCTCACATTTACCCCGCCGCTCACCGCCCACTTTACTCTTCCCCGCCCTACTCCCACTGAACTGTTCACATCATTATTTCCCACCCAACCCTTGTCCGCCCTGTTCCTCCTTGCTCTGCTTCATCCAGCCTCGATCGGTTCCACCCTGTCCCGCAGTCACTCGCTCCGCCCTATCCCGCCCCTCTCCGCCCGACCCCGCTCCACCCCTGCCGCTCCGCTCGACACAGCGCGCGCGAATGCGTGCGTGTACGCGGGCGGAAAGCGGCCGCCTCGGAATGGCCGTTCGATACAATAGTCGCTCGCCGCCGGCGCAACGGCACAACGACCAAGGAACGCCTCTCAGGCGCCGCGGGCAGCCTGGAGCGGACACAGGCAAGGAGTTCAAGGAGCGCTAGGCGCTCAATACTCACGAAAAGTAATCGCACTCTGTGTTCATCCACAAGCGCAGCCACGCTCTGTAGCATGATAAAGCATTAAATAATTAATAATCTTATTATTTTATGCTAAATTAATTATTATTAATTATTTAATGCTTCATCAACAGTAGCTGCAATGCGTTATGCAGGACGAGATCAACACAAATGGTTAACGTGGTTAGGGAAAACGATGCGTTTGCGTATCTTTTCTATGCGTAATACCATATAAAATGCGTTCTTCCTTTATTTTTTCTGGCTTATCTTAAATGGTAATAATTGTCAAATGAGGGTTGGATCTTTTCTGTACACACCGTTCAGTTGGAACTCCAATATTAAATGGGGATTATGCATTCAAGAGAACATTCTTTCAAAATAAATAAAATGTAACCATTTTGAATTCATATATTTCGCAAATTGGAATGTATCTATGACATAAGTAGAATAAAGTATAATATTATTATAATAAAACCAAACAAAAATGCAGTGGTAAGCTCTAAATCAAATAAATAAATACGTTAACCCTGAAGTTCTAAACCAAAGTTCCAATATTAAAGTTACGTTAATGGATACTGTATTATTCTTTCTGTTGTTCTCCTAAATCTAAAAGTGTAGAAAGAGAAGTTGATTCAATATTTTAACAAATGTATTACCATATTCGAGAACTCAGGTACTGACAATAACTTTAAATCGTTGCTTCTTAAAATGTCAAATATATTATAGAAACCGGTTTGAACCAAATTATTACCAATTACTTTTCTCGTTAAAGGAAATATGTTTTATACGCTTTCCTTTTATCAACATTTGTATTCATTTCTATTTTTAAACGCCAAAAATGTGCCGATCTCATGTCGTAAGGAATATCATTAAATATGGGAGATTTTACACCGACAACAACCGTTCTTTAAAACGCAGTCATTCCACAATAGACGTATTTGTACTGTCTTTCAAACCTATTTCTTAATGAAGAATTTTGCTAGTATCTTCGGTGTAATAATGTATTTGCTGCTTCGAAAACCTGAAAAAATCTCCTTGTTTATTTCTAATAGTTTGTATGTGTGACAAGTGCAATGCAGATATACAATATAAAGTACCCAAGTGTTACAACTGCTGCTTCTGTTTTACCTTTATTACATTGTAGCACCTATCACCACTTACAATCGCAAGGAACATTGCGCAGTACAGTTACAAATGTGAGCACTTGTTATGCAAATTACATATGCAATAGATATAACTGACATGAAACTTTTTAAGCACTTGCACATATACCTACTGAGCAACCTGTTGCGTCTGGTCAGAGTGAGTATGTTATATTCATGAGTAAAAGTTTGAAATTTGAAACGTGGGTGGTCTGAATATATCATGAAATCATACGAGAATGTTACATAATTGTACGAAGATTGTACGGATTACAAATATTGGAGTGGTGGAACTACATTAATTTTCTCCACATTATATATTTCATCAGTGGGGCTCATGGGATTTCAAACCCCCTTCTTTGCCGATGCTACACATTCGCAAATACATTTTTACCAGTTTTATATTGTATTGAAGAGTATTCAGCATATTAATCGAATAATATACAAATAAGTACAAAGCAACAAATAAAATAAATTTTTAATTAAACATAAATGAGAAATGATTCACAGGAAACAATCAAGTTGTCTAGGCATTACACCCATAGTCCATTGAAAAACCCTTAGAAAAATCTTCATTGCAACACTATATATTGTTGTATTATTGTTTGCTATCAGATAGTTTATCAACTGATATGAGCAAAGGGAACTGAAAATCCAATATAGATTGTATTCAGTTTTGACACTACCAAAAATCGTTGTGGCAGAAAACAAACGCTAAGGTTTTTGTATTTTGCATTTCTGGAAAATTAATATCAATAAAATAATTGACAGACATCCGGGGGCAAGTTGTTGTCCGGAAGGTCGGCAAACCGCACAACATCCCGGAGGAACGGGTTGCGTTCTCCCACTCTGAAAACATCTTGGGTTCGGATGTTTGTTTTATTAAGTCCTTGATTATTCACTATTTATACATCATGCTCAGTTCTTCTTAGAGAGTGTCGCCTAGCTCGCGCTAGAGATACCCTTCAATAATATTCAAATAAAATGGGAATTTGAAAATAATAATAATAATAATAATAATAATAATAATAATAATAATAATAATAATAATAATAATAATAATAATAATAATAATAATAATGTTGTTTCACATATCGATATCATACAAACACAGAACATCATTAGTCATGAATTTAAAGCATATTAATATAAAATACATTTTTGGTAAAAATAGTAAATTTTCCCTTTTGGTCAAACTCTTTAGTTGAATTCCTAAAGCATATTAATTTCACATACACAGAACATCATTAGTCATGAATTTAAAGCATATTAATATAAAATACATTTTTGGTAAAAATAGTAAATTTTCCCTTTTGGTCAAACTCTTTAGTTGAATTCCTTTGCCTTCCGATTTGCTCGGAGGACCCGAGAGCTCAGAGTGCAGGGGCGAGGCAACGGAGCGCGCGACAAGAGCTGGCCGCACGAAGGTAGCAGCGTCCAACATACGGTCCGCGGCCGCGGCAGCGCCCTCGCTCTCCGCCAGCCGTTCCGCCGCGTCCGCCGCCACTTCAGCCATTTCCTTCCGACGCGACCCGCGACCGCATCGCATTTCTCCGGCCCTCCTCCGCCTGGGCCACGGCCATCGCCACGCGCTCCTTATATGGCCTGCGGGGTCGACTCGTGCATACACCTCCGTAAACACCTGCAGAAGTGGTGGTGGTGGTAGTAGTAGAATCGCCATCGCAATCGCGACCCCCCTCCGCAAATCTCCCGCAGCGTTGCCCTGTGTGGGGGATAAGCCCTCTCGCCTCCGTCACCACCTGCTCGCTATTATGGCCGCCGCCCCCCTCGCACCTCTGCCGCCCCCCTCGCCCCTGCGCCAACGCGCCTCCTCCACCTCCGCCTCCTCCTCCGTCCACGTCTTCTCAATCTTCTCCGCTCGAGGCACCGCATCCGCCATCTTCGCCGCTCCCGCTGCCGCCTCCGCCGCCTTTCACGCCGTCCGCAGCCGCCGCCGCCGGCGCGCCGGGGTCGATGGCAGGCGTGTGCGAGCGCGGGGGCGGGGGCGGGGCTCGCCAGCCGGGGATCGCAGTCCTCCTCCACCGTCGTTGCCGCCGCCGCCGCTGCCCCGGAATCTATTAGGAAGCCGCGCAGGAAGCGAGCGTCTTCCCGGCGGGGGAGGGCCGGGCCGGGCGGCGCCGGGGCCACGCCGGGGCCGGGGCCGGGCAGGGGACCGGGGCCAAGCCGGGGCCGGGGCCGGCGCGCTCGACGCTGCGGGCTCCAAGCTGCACCGTCCCGCTGCTTCCGGCGCTTGCGCGGGCAGGCTGCCGCCCTCCCCCTCTCTCTTTCTCTCTCTCTCACTCTCCGTTCGTGCCTCCCCGCTGGCGCCCCTCCCCGACGCTCCGCGCAGCCTCCCCGCCCCGCCCCGCCCCGCCCTCCCCCGCGTCCGCGTAGCCCTCTCCAGCCCGATCTTTACCGCGGTGCGCTAGACAGTTGCGCGCCGGCGAGCGGCGGGCGGCGCGGCGACGCAGCGCGCGAGACGGCCCGGTCGCTTGCGGCGGAAGCGAGCTTTTCACCGAGCGCGGTGGCGATGGCCGACCCGCCCCGGCCGGGCAGGTGCGCTGCCTGGCGACGTGCTCGGACTGAGCGAATTTCATGGGGAATTTGAGCTAAGCAAAGCAGGAAGGGTCCCTACAAACACCCTTGTTTAATAGTTATTAATGCTATTAGGCAAATCTAAAGCAAATAACGGATGTGGTTGAAGTTTGTTAACCGAGGCGATATCCAAGGTTTGTAACCAACTACGTTCGTTATTTGTGTTATCAGTCATGTGTCGTTGAATGACTTTCGTAGTACCACCTTATTCCAATGAAATTATAATATAAATTAGAAATGCCTTTGCTTTCAGTAGTAGTACTCATACACCATCTTTGCTGCAACTCATTTGTTTCCATTGTTCTTAATGGACGGCGACCGTTAATATCCTAACAAACGACAGCTGTTACTGTATTTTCATCCTATGTTAGGATGCGTTACGAAGATAAAGACGGTATTACGATAAATCAGTAACTAATTAATAATTCATCTACTAAGCTCTCCAACATTTCATGATGAAACTTTGAGTCCTCTTGTAGTTTTCTATTGTTTTGACTCCCATTCCTTCATTTCTCTGGTGTAGTCAGCATTTAGTAATCAAACCGTTCACTATAGCCAGTCTCAGTGAAAGCTCAGTAAAGAAGAACAATAAATAAAGATGACGGTTGCAATGCATGGGGGCAGAAGTTACACTGCTCACCACTCTGCATCTTCAGAACAAATGTCGGGAAAGATATTGCATAACGCTCTGAGTAGCGGAGTTTTTGTTATGCCTTAATTTCGTGGCTGAAATCAATACCAAGACATTAAATCTCTTCATTTATCGCCTAGATAAAAGTCCAACTCGTCCCCGCCCAAGTACAAAATACGCTTCATAAACAGAATTAATACTAGTGTTTGAATAGTATGGAGGAATCGTTAATTTTTCTCGGATCCCTGAGCACTCACTTCACTTCTAGGAACTTCCTTACGACTTATCGCGGCTGTAGGTACGAAAAGTGGGTAGAGAGCTCTCACGTCGGAACCGCCGAGTCAGTTGACTTCCCCGCGGGAATCGAAACCCTTCTTGTGAGTGCGATTGGTCATGGTAGTGTGACTGCCATTCAGGAGCTAATGAGCACTGAATTATTGCCCGGTGAGCTGCAGTCGTTTGAGAGCTAGTTAGGGAACTATAAACCTTCCAGCTAGGGATGGATGTCTCATCGAGATGACCTCGGGAGTAAAGTCCTTCGGGAGCTTCGCGTGCAAGCGTAACCAGTCGCCATCGTTGAGCTTATCGTAGAGAATGAGAACAATGTATAGGGTTAGGAAAGGGATCGTCCTTGAGTTCTCTGTTCTCGGTAGGACTCAATGGGAGAGTATTCTCTTAAAAAGAAAGTGTCAGGTTTGCTTTGCCCCCTCTTACTAAATTTACTTGATATTGCACCTTTACTCGCCGTAAAAGAGGATTTTTATTTCTCATAAACAATAGGTACCATGGAATAGATTATTATTACTATTCTTATTATTACTATTACTATTATTATTATTATTATTATTATTATTATTATTATTATTATTATATTCAGTAATATAATCCCAAAGAAAATTATTATTAAGTGTGAATAACAGACTGAGAGAAATAAAATTGAAACTAGTAACCTGCAGGCGTGCAGCAAATATTCCTCTGAACAAAACGACACCAAATAATTTTCCAAAAAGTAGTACGCACACAGGTCAAGAACAAGAACAAAATGTTCGTAAAACACTGCAGAAGAATAAAATATTTTAACGTCACGAATACTGTAATAATAAATGTATTACGATATTATAACGAATACGTACAGTTGAACAGTTCTTTACAAACATCAAATATAAAAAAGGTTGCTGACCCATAACGCTAATGGTGAATTTTAGTATTTTACGGCGATTGGTCTCCTACTTTGAGCGTTGCTGCCACATGACGTCAGCTGTGTCCTAAACAGTGACGTCTTGAGAATGACAGTTAAGTTGGTACACATGAGAATAGCAGGAACAACACACTCAAATATTTGCTTTTTCGGTCAAAACCGAAACGGTTCCTTTTTTTTTTATTTTCCCGAGTTCCTGAATAAAACCACTGACATGGCCAGAGTCTGCATAGTGTCCTTTAAATTTCTGTGCGCAATAGAAATAAGTAATATAGACAGAAGAACACTCAACTAAGAATATTCAGAATTAAAGACAAAATTAAATGATACGCTTAATATCATTTCATCTATCCTATTAGTAGAATGAACCTAATTTTTTTAATATATCAAGTAATATCAAAACACTCATTTCATGCAATTTTGTGTCCTGACGATTGATATTGTAGAGTTATACCTAACTACTGGAGTTGTAATACTTTTGATCTAAGTTGAGGTCAATTCAATCAAAAATATATTTTCAAGTGCAAGATTAAATTATACTTCATTATAGAGTGGAAGGAAGGAATAAAATTCTAATCCATATAAGCATTATGACAGAAAACTATCAATGCTTAGAGTGAAAATAAGTCATTTGCCTCTTGAATACTAAATCAGTTTGCGCCGACAATATTCTCCCAGATATTCAAACAAACACGTACTTTATGTAAGAGCAAAATTGCTGGAAACAATGACGAAAACATCGCAATTGCGTTGTTTCAGGCAAATGGTGTTGCTATGAGGACGAGTTCCGAAAGGGCGATCCGCGTTTCTTCAGAACCGACGGTTGCTTTTTTTACGAAGAGGTGATGACGTTGTCGTCGTTCCGAGAACGCCCGTTCTGGCCCGACGGCCGCGGCCGTGGCCCCGTCACGTAGCCCTCGAGCCGCGCTCTTTTACTGGCCTCAATAAATACGTCGGTGTTGCAAATACTTTTATTAATTACTGCCTCAGACGGCGACTCCCTTTTATTTCTTTCCTGCCTTATCGCGACAATTCATCGCTCCAATCAGCGGGCGGCGGTCGCCTCAGCGGCGGTCCCCGCTCACGCCCGCGCCTCCCCGCCCCCACCCCCACCGGCCACGTCGGCCCCGCACGCGCCGCCCCCGCGTTTCTTTCCTCATCGCCCCCGCTGCTCCTGACGTGGCCGTCACCCTCACCGCTCTGGCACCCCGCTTTAATGAACCGCAACCATCTCCACTCTGTCACTTCTGTACCTGTTACCGACCTCTCTGCCCTCTTTGTTGCCGCCGTCCCATCCGGTCCTGTCTCTCACGCCACCGCCTTATTTTTATCCGTCTTTCACCTCTTCACAGACTGCCACTTCGGCGAGATCGCGAAACCTGAGTTTCTCATTGTCGACGCTCCCTGTTCAATACGTCATTTCTATTTAATTCATCTAGAGAAATGCCCCATTCTTCTGCCACAACTAACACCACGTTATCGTCGCCGGTTCTGCTGCAACCTACATTTCTCCCACTCTTCCCGCTGCTAAGCCGGTAGCTGAACTACTTAAACCTCCATCATCGATATTTGTCTACCGGCACATCTCATCCAGTATACAAATTCACTTCCATCGCATCACCCCCCCTATTTACCTAATCACTATCACCAGACCTATAAAACTCATAGCATTAGATCAAAAAGTCCTTTAAGCACATACGTGACTATTATCGCAAATCATTCTTCTCGCATTGTGTTTGGTCTGGCCTGTCCCTCATTCCCCATCGCTGCACCGACTTCTGGCCGCCGTTTTTTCCTCCGCCGCCCTCGCGCGTCGTCGGCGCCTCCGCCACCGCCCCGCGGCCACTCCGACTTCCTCTCCGACTTCCTCCTCCCTACCGCCCACCGCCGCCTCCGCCGCCGCTCCCCGCCCCGTAGCCACCCCTCGCGCGGGCCTTCCGTATTCTTTCTGCCGGCCTAATCGCTTCTTCGCGTGCGCGCGTCCCGCCGTCCGGCAATTCACACGAATATGTGACGTTACTAAAACTGTCGTGTATTGTTCTGCTCCTGACCGACAAATTACCGGCGATATTTAACGGTAGGCGCCCCGAGATTGCCCGTTATCTTCGCGGCCGGCGCGCCGCGGCCCGTCCCCTCGCGGCGGACGCTCGCGGGTCCCTGCGTCGCACGCCGCCCGCGTCGCCGCCTCCACCGCCGCCGCCGCCGCCCTCGTCGCCGCAACGCACGAGCGTTGAGCCGCCATCGCACGCGTCTCGGAGCACTTAAAGCGATATCTGAAATTTCGACCTCGCCGCACGGCAACACCTCGCCGCCCAGCGACGATTCCATTGATTCGGCCGTAAAAGCGCTCGTGGGATTTTCCTTTGAGGCGAAGAAAGAGCGTGGGCGGGCTGTCCCACTGCCAGGGACATTAAAATAACGTGGAGTTGCCGTTAAATATAAAATATTTAGGGCGTTGTTCGAGGTGAACGGTGCACGAATATAATTGCGTCGCCCAAGTTGCGAGTAATCGGTCAAAGGTAGAAACTCTTTTGAGTATTTCTAGCCTAAACCTTTTGTGTTAAACGAAATGCATAATGATGGTGATGTATGGTTTTCGTGATAGGGAAGCATATTGATTTTTTGCGAATACAAATTCAGAGACAATAAAACATAATATATTCAGAAAAGTGATGTTTGGAAACCGTATCCCAAATTTGGGCATCAGGATAATACTTGAACATAATATTACTGACAATGGTCTATTGTGTCACATCGTAATTCTCCTTGATATTTTTTTAGTCATAGTTTTAGTTACATGTGGCTCATATTCAAAGTTTAACTGCCGAAACAAATAGAAAATTATTTTGAAAAAATCACTAATATCGGGATTGTTTGAAAGGGTACGTACAGTGAGGACCGAACACCCGTCAAAAGATATGCCCAGCTCATCGCTCACCTATGCGATCAAATAATGCTGTTCTCTGACGCTAGAAAAGGGCTGCTTGAAATGATACTACCACTACGTGAAAATGTCTTTCTTACTTTTAGTAATTTCCAGCCTGTTTTGCCAGCTAAAACTGCCTATGAACCACATGTAACCCCAAACATCACTGAAAAAAATCAAGTTATCTTTCCATATGAAACGACAGATCATCATGCGAGCTTCGTTTCTTGTGTAGACAACTCTAAATTGGATCCTTGCAATAAAGTAAAGATTTTCAAGTTCAGGGATATTTGCTGTAGCATATAAAGAAAATACATTATTAACTACAAAATACATTTAATGAGAACTGAAGTTAAGCTATTGACAAATTTGTAACAATGACTAAAAATGAACAAATGGAATTCGATCAAAAATTATGGTAAAGTACATTAATAATTCAATAGTTTTGAGTAAAATATATTTTTTCAACTTTTTCACATTTTTAAACATTGTTTTTTTCATTGTGTTTAAAAATATAAATTCTACTTCGTTTTACACGTTTTCTACTAGTAGTAATTTTTTTAGCGAATTAATTGAATATTTATTACATTTGAATTGCAATAAATAAACATTATTCTCATTTTTCTGCTTGTTTGAAAAGTAATTTAGACTATTCTATATTCTTAATTAAGGTCAAACTATAAATATGTATGCAATAAAATTACATTTCATTGAATTTCATTGGATGCATTGAAGAAATACTAATAAATCAAAAAGACATTAGATTTCAATTTTTTATTTAGTTTCATGAAACAATAATGAAGCGATTAAAAATACTCGAGTAATAACTCAAACAATTCAGCAAAAGAAACGTCTCACAAAAGAGGGTTCAAGCTCTCTGAATTAAATTCCGAAATTCATCAATAGCACAATAATCCCATATTACGAAAAAAAGGACCAGCCTACGCTAACAAGCCTACGTGAACAAAAAAAAAAGAATCACAGCACGGCGCCTGTCGTCGTGACAGCTGCGCGTCGCGCGGCGGGCAGTCGCAGCGTCGCGGCGCCGCGCCGGGCGCCGCCATCTGGCGCGGGGTCGCCACGAGCCCCGCTGTCACCGCCACCACCGCCGCCGCCACCGCCGCCCCCTTCTCCGCCCGCTCCGCCGCTGCGGCCGGCGCCAAGTCTCGCACCCTCGGCGCGCCGTGCCGCGCGGAGCCCACCGCGCCGGCCCGCACTGCGGGGCCCGCGCCCCTTTCGCCCCTCCCTCTCCTCCCCCTCCCCCCCGCCCTTGCCACGCACCCCGGTCTCCGCGCCCGCTCACGCTCCCACCCCCCGCCTGATTGGGGCCCGTTCCCGGCGCAGATTGTCTATTAACAGCGGTTGCGCCTCCCTCTAATCCAATTCCCACCCGGGATTAAGCGGCGGCTACAGAAAGACTTCACAATGAGAAACACACACAGACCTTTACGCCCAGGAAAATAACTAAATGACAATCATGGCCCAGGCGGGGGACGCGGGTGCCGGGCACGGCGGCGGCGGCGGCGGCGGCGACTGGCCGGTCGGCGAGGGGAGGGGCCGCGGGAGAGCAATGGGGAGGGGGCGGGCAGGGGAGGAGGAGTGTGCACCGTGCGCGCGCCCATCCACCCGCCCGCTCACACGTGCTCCCCCGAAAACCTAAAAATAGATTGTGCACAGTCTATAATTTCCACCCGTAAAAAAGCATCCAGTACACTTTCATGTGCTTGATTACGTCCCAGCCCGAGGCACTACTCTGCCCGCGCTTCCCCCAGCGCCCTTTCGCCACCCCCGCCCCGCGTCATCGCCGTTCCGCTCCCCGCGCCCTCTCGCCTCGCCGCCGCGCCACCAGTCGCTCTCGTCATTAGGCCCTCACCGGGCCAGATTAGTCGCTGCAACACGATTCCTCTCGATGGCGTGATCTCGATAACGCAATCGAGGAATCCAGGCACTTGATTTGAGCCACTTAGCGGCGTTGATTCGCTCGCGGTGCCGCGTTGGAGCCCGCGGGGCGGGTGGCGAGGCAAGAGGTGGAGGAGGAGGAGGTCGTTCGCCAATCCCCGCCATGCCCTCCGCCGCCCTCCCCGCGGCCTTCCATTTCCCGGGCGCGTACCGCCATCAGCGCGAGCGCGCGCGCATACGTGCTCTCCACGCCGCCCGCAAGCCCGGTCGACCCCGCGCCGCCGGAACTCCCCCTCCCAACCCCACTCACCCCTCTCCCCCTCTCCCGTTCTTTTCCTCGTCGACGCCACTCCGGGCGCAGCCGCGTCCCGCCTTGACGCACCGCTAATTGAACGGAACGCCAACATCGACGATTTTTGTTCGCGAATATCAGGAAATTGCGAGCCATTATAGGATATGAACCCGAACCTGCACGTTTGTAGCACTATGCGAATCTTCTCCAAAATTCGGAACATCTCCGCAGTATTGGAATTTTTCCAAACACCTGCATTATACTACAAGTGTTTTAAAATGCGTTTGAATGTAGAGCTTTCACAGAAAATGTTGGTCGTAGTTTTGCATTATATATTGCAATGTACTCATAATCGTATGCATAATTAAATTAATAATCTTCAGAAAATGATTCAATTAATATGTAATGAATTTTTCTTCATGAATGCAAAAGAAGTGAAAGATTTGAATTATTAAATGGCGCGATTCAGAACAAATATATCTGAAATGCTTCATTATTTGGTGTTATAAACGCATTCACTGCTTCCGAATATTAGTTGGTATCTCGAAATGTGGGCTGAAATATCAAATAACACAAATATTACAATAATTATCACACGCATTGACGGTACCTTGTCAGATTGCTTATGAGTATTCCACCCAGTTCTACGAGAGCTCAAATTCTTCTAGATGAATCTCGCGCCCTCAAGAAACACCAAAAACTTAAGAATGAGAGAAAAATATCTCCCCCAACTCTGAGTTTTCTGCAAATGACTTTTGTTTTTATTCGCGCACTCTATGTTCGCAAACAAAGCAATTACAGCGGCAAAGGCGAGTTAAGTCAGGGGTGTACAGCATGCGGCGAATACGATAAGTACAGAGCGGTTAGTGGAAACTTGATCACGAGAAGGATATCAGAATTTTCATTTATAGTTTCCGATAACTTCCCTTTATAGTTTTAAGCAATATTTCTCATTTTGGTTAATTTTTAATATATTTTCCTTTCTGATGAATGAATTCAGACCATTTCTCGATTAATCTGCCAACATGCGTCACGATACATTGTATTTACCCTGAATTACGTAAGTGCAAGGCGGCGAGTATAAATTCGAAACATTTCAATTGCCTGCGAAGAAAAGTGAAGTAGAAGGGAATTAAAAGTGGTAGGATTATGACGGTAGAGTGTAATATATATTGCTTGGATATGATTTTGAATTGGAATTCTGAAGATCGTAAGTAGAAAATAGAACAAATAAATATTTATTTGAATTTTTACATGCTCGCTGAACTATTATGAACAGCTATAACATAAGTGCAGTACAAACAGGGAACAGGGAATAAGTAAAAATGTATGAAATCGACAACAATCGGATTATGCAGTCGAAAACAATTCTTGTAATAAACAAAAAATAATATAATATTTATTATAAACAAAATTGGACCCGAAACGTCTGAAGTTTATGTATCACTCTTTCTCTGCTTCAATCATGGGCTTAGGCTTCTCGACGATTCTGGATCCAAAATCTATCTGAATCCATTCTGGACGATTCTTATATTGTAATCGCATAACTTGCGTCCATGCGTTCGTCCGTCACACACGATTAGTCAGCTTCTGGTCCAACAGTTGAGACAAATGAAATCGCATTGGAAACTGTCCAGTCCCCTGCTGAGGAATTTTTTTCGCGTGTGTGGATCCATTCCGAAAATTCTACGAAATGTCTCTAAAAAGACTATGTTTATGTATTTAAGTACCTAAAATGCGTTTTTGATTTACGGAACCTACGGATGCGATTAATAGATCATTCGATTCTTTTCGACGGAATAAATCGATTGGCATAATTCTTAGCCCTTTTCTCTGGGCTTTCATGGAAGAGTCCTAGAAGAACATGGGTTTTGATAGTTTCAATACACCTACAATGCATTATCGAAACGCAGTGAATTACTATACTCTTTCTGCATTTGCATGAATTATTCATTCATTCATTCATGAGATTGACGACAATTAAGCCTAATTTGGTAATTAAACAAAAAACTTATTTATATTTTCCAAGTAAATTTCAATGCCTTAAAATAAACGAGCCGAACAACTGAAAAATGTTTAAATGATTTTTATTGTGACATTACAAACCACAATATTAATTTTTTAACATGGCATAACTCGCCGAAGGCGCCACGCGAAGGTGGCATCTTCTTGTTTGTCTTCCTAAATCACATGTACGAAGTAAATAAACAAGATCTTCCATTCGATACCCAAGCCAACAAATCTATTCCTCCGCAATCTAAACCCAGCTGAAACTCGAGCGAGAGCAAAGAAAAGAAGGTTGACCACCCCTGGATCCCACCAAGTCCTCCGTAGCCCGCCACCGCCGCTCTCGGGTAATGGACAATAAGAGGACGCAGGACTTTTGAGGCGGCCTCCGCCCGGCGAGACAACGGCCGGGGCTTTTTACAAGCTCTCCCACGACGACTTTACGGGAGCCACAGAGCGCTCTGTTGGCTTGGAGCGGCGTCGCCGTAATCAACGCGCCACTCTCGAGGTGTTACGAAACCAGCTACTATATAATTTCTTGCTTTCTTTTTTCTTCGTTTCGCGTCTCACAGTTTTTAATTTCGCAGCCAGTACTACTGCAAGATTCATGTAGATTATTCAAAACGTTAAGTAGCAAATGTTCAGAAAACAAGAGATAGAAACAGTGCAAGTGTTGGAAAGCACAATTGTGAAGCACAAATCTTTTGGAACGTATTTAAAATGTTATAAAACTTAATATCCATGACAAGGTATATAATTTTGTGGCACATTATACATTAGTGATTTAGACTGGTAAGATATTTCTTTTTGTTTAAAACGGATCTTGGCTATGGCGTAGATACAGATCAATTAGTTTTGTCTATTACTTTTTAAGCATTGTGTTCTCAGGACATATCTCTGTTGTTCCATTTATTTATGAGATTTGTGTGTTTGTTGAAAATATCTTGGGAGCGAAATGATGCCACCAAGATGGTCCAAGTTTTTAATTGCATTCTTAAACAACGCAAGATGGCGATTAATTCCTTTAACATGATTTTATTGAATGACAGAAGCAACAACGTTGATAATAATAATAATAATAATAATAATAATAATAATAATAAATAAAATAATAATAATAGCAATAATACCTAAAGTCAATAAACATTTTTCATTGTATGAGAATATTACAGACCAGTGAAGCTACATTTTCTATCCAGAAAAAAATGAATGAAGAAGCATTAACTCAGAATATCACTGATAAATGGAGAAATCCACGATATAGATGGATCTGTGCCCAAGAACAATTAAATGTTCTCACAACGTTTTAAGGACGAACATCAGGAAACAAAACTTACGATTGATATTCAGGAAGTAACAATTTTCAAGATATAAATGTATTATCTCCTAGTCAGTGTTTGTTTCGCTTGTACTTCTACAAATATATAAATCAGCTATCCATCAAGTGTATGAACTTTTTAATAAAACTGAGCGTAACTGAAGCATAAAATAACGTTTTATAAAATGTCGTTATTTCCGGATTGTAGTGCATTACAAAATAAATTGTTTACAGATCATCCATGAAGTTATAAATAAAAAGTAACTTATTGATAAAACCAGCACTCATAAATTGGATGATGATAGTAACAATGAATTGCATTCTTAACTAGAAAGATAGTATAATCTACTCGTTTCGCTAATTTTAACTCAAAGGTCATAGAGTCGACTCCGGTTATAGTGAACTTCTGGGGATTAACAAGTTTGGTTCACTATATCCGAGGTTCACTGTATGCGATGATGTCAAAATTAAATGGAATTTTTCCATAATAATTGATTCTATTAATATAGAGACACATCACAATTCATTAACAGCACGATCTAAAAAGTCCACTGTATTTAGTTGTCATTACAAAATCAATTATTTTTAATTGTATTATGCATATTTGTCATTCGAACCTTCCCCAGAGTACGTACCCTCTCCATTCTTAATTATGAATATTCCTCTGTTTCCAAATTGTTGGTAATGTTGGTAATGCAGTCTTAGCACCTTTCAATGCCTCTTGCACTATTGGAACACCATCCCACTCTCCGAAGGCCTTTTCAATCGCATAATAACATACGAGATTCAATTAATTTCCAGAACTTACTTCCTAGTTCACTATATCCGAGGTACAGGTTCACTATAACCGAATGTTCTTATGATTATTTGTTATGCAAGTGAATCTGGACCAGTGATTTAAGTTCACTATAACCGAGGGTTCACTATATCCGAGTTCACTATAACCGAAGTCGACTGTACATAGTTTTTAATTTTTTTGGACGTTAAATAAATACACAAATAGAAGTAAAACAGTTCACCAATAATATTACTTCATTACATTTTCGACGAATTTGAAACGTTTGTATTGAAAGAATGCTGTTCAGTATCAGCAAAAATGACTCTTTGGAAAGTTTAGAAACTGAAAGGAAGAGAGTTTCAAAATAATAAAAAAAATATTTAGATAAGTTTTCCAAATAATTATGAAATGGAGAGAGATTCGATTCCTTGGAATAAAAAGTAGTTTGCAAATGTTACACCTAAATCGAAGAACATTAAAAGTTTAATGATTTCTTCATGTTTTTCTTGTTTAAGAGAAATTGAGGAATAAGGAATATACCCACAAAACAAAACACAAAAACTCCCTAGAAAAGTAGTATTGCATAGAGTTACGAATTGTCTTGTTCGATTAAGTAACTTCATGGTTTGTTTTTTATGCATCTTTTTGTATTGCAGGTACTACTACGACAAAAACATCATGACCAAAGTCCACGGCAAGCGCTACGCCTACAAGTTCGACTTCCAAGGCCTGGCGGCCGCCACGCAGCCAGCCACCGCTGACCCGGCAGCTTACAAGTACCAGTCGGACCTCTTCATGTCCAGCTACCACCACTCGACCAAACTGAACTTCATGAGCCCTCACGCGGGCATTCCGTCGTCGTCCGGTGAGTGCCGCTCCTGCCATCTCTGCTACTTCTGATGGAATTTCGGCTTATTGCAGTGTTTTAAAACCCCTTTGCCTGTATAGAACCTTTGAAATAATATTCGTAATGTAGGAAACTCCCGCGTATTAATCATTATATAACATTTTTATTTTTATTATTTACAAAATTTCGCATTGTTAATTCTTTATTTTCATATTCAACGATCACGAGGAATAACAGTTGATTATTATAATGGTCTTGTTAATTTTAAATGTTTGAAGATTGGTTATTATTTTATTCCACACACTAAAGTTTGTTTATTTAACACTGTTACCCATTATTTCTTCTAGAGTATCTATAAGAGTCATCCGTTCAACAGGATAACGGACAATCAGTTAGCGTATATAAATCAATTACATGAGCAGACCAAACGAATGAACTGTAGACAAGAAAGAAAGTCTTATAAGGAAAGTAGGCAAACCCGATATTATCATAGTAGGTAGACCCGATTAGTATCATGGGAGCTGAAACGATTACAGAAAATCATAATTTGAAGTTTATCATTTGAGTGAGCAAATCCAATTTCTAAGCAGCTATGAAATGTCATTGATGTATGATTGAAGCATTTTATTTAATCCTAAAGGAAAATGAATTATATTCTGTCAGTACTGAGCGAATACTACCATATTATAATCTACAAATGGAGTTGAAGAAAAAGTAATGAGAAATATAGGAAAAATAAACAAGTACTTGTTTGGATAATTTAGCTTACAAATCAAAGAAATATGTAATTCTTCACCTTAATTCATTCCGTTCGCCAATAGTTTAAAACTAAAGATCAAACCTTAAAATAAAAAATTGATTTTCGTATTCTCCTAATTCATAACATGAATAAACTGTAATAAAAATTGACAAAAAATTTACTAGATGCGATAAAAGTGGTTTGACAATTAAGAACTGATTTTAGACCTTGGTTAAAATAATATTTTTTATAAATCAGTAGCCTTTCCCCAGAACACAAAAACCTAAGAGTAAACAATATAGCTGTTGTTCTGTCTGTCCAGTAATTCACTCCGTTAGCGTTGTATTGGAAATTTTACCACTTTTGAACTTAATTTAATGTTCATATTCTTTTAATATCAAAAACTGCGCATACTAATACTATACACATCTCACGGTCCAAGTACCCACTGTATACACCCGACACATCACAGAACTGCTTACGCGCTTCACCGACCACCGTCAAACATAATGCAAACCTTATTATTGTCATGATATATTGCCTAAAGGCCTCATTCATCGCACCACCCCTAACACATTCCCCGCAGCGCATGCGAACCCTCGCTTCAGCAATGACGTCCGTTTTCGACAAGCTGGCGAGGGCGCGCGAGAATAACTGGGTAAAATAGCTGCGCTTTTCCACAGACATTCGTGCGTTAAAATATTTCTGTTCTGGGGACGAGGGGTTTTATAAAATTGACTGCTGCATAACCGTTAACCAGGCTGGCGCATGTTTAAAACGCACGCCAGATAAAGAGCATAAGCGGGGAAGGGGTGCGAATTAAGGAGCGCATTAGCGAGTGGTCATCATTGCGTGGTGGGAGGCTGGAGACGAGGGGGGATGCACTCTCAGTTCTCTCCCGTAATACTCGACGCCCTGTAGCCGTTGCAGACCTCACTGTTCTTACTGCGTTGTCAGTACGCGCCGTTCGCATCACGCTCAATGTTCTTGCAATGCAGTTCCTTTCGTGGGTCTCATGGTTTTCATATGTCCATGCGTTCTCGTTAATGACAAACTACACTGGCTTCCCTCGTCTTCCTTTCCAACACCATGCAATTTTCATTGTCCTTGGGTGCTATATTCCCCTGTGTAATCGTTTCATCAGAATACCACAAACAAATATGTAACGACACAAAATCTGTGCTACACTGTATTGCATGTAAATATTTCTCACAAAAATTCAGTTTTAACTTCGAAAAAATTCATTCTGAGTCAAAAAAACGAAAATCATGGGTAAAATATATTGTAGCAGATAAGTAACTGAATTATTTAAATTCTGGGTAAAAGAGTTCGTTAATCACCTGTGTTGCACTAAGTCTACAAAAATTCAATCCAAGGAAGTGGAAAAAGATGCATATCCTATTATAACACCTAGTCCTAACCTCAATAAACGATAAGAAACCTCTGATTAATGAGAACAATTTCTCGTCTTTCTAATCCATTTTTTTTATTTTCCCAGATCTCTTGGGTCTTTCGAATTATCCTCAATTGTATAATTAAGATAATTAGTAGCATTATTCGGGTGACTATCTAACTAAATTCACTTTTCTCGTATACTCCTATACTACTCAGAAAGATGGGCACGTAACAAGCGCCATAAGACAAAACATTCTAATGAAATTAAAAGAAATAATGCATCTTCCATTTTGGAAAATCTCCATAAACTTTTTCAGTAATTATGGAGAAGCCTCCAAATCACCAAATTCCAAGGCTTTTCGAAGCCCCGTTATAGTCAAAATTGTGGCGAATCGCGAGAAACTGCTCCGCCCTTCAGTCGATACGGCCCGCAGGCAGCGAGCGGGCGCGGCGCGCCGGCTGGTTGGCTGGTTGGCGTGCGGACTCGCACACGTCGCTCGCCGCCTTCCTCCTAACCCCCCCCCGCCCCCGCCTACGCCCACGCCCGCGGCCCCGCGCCGCCCACACGCCGCCCGCCACCGCCACCTCCGCCGCCGCCTCCCTCGCCGCCGTCGCCGGTCGCTAGGTGAAGTGCTTTATGGCGTCTCAGCAGGATCAATAGCTCGCGGCAGAGATTACGGGTATTTTTCATGTTCGTCGTCAACTCGGGCACATAATACACACAAGGCCGAGATGGGCCCCATTCTTATGGGCGCGCCCGAGCCTTATCTGAGGCCGTAACGGCCCCCGCGGCCTGGGCGGGGCCCCGGGCGAGATGGGGTGGAAAAGGGACGCGGGGGCGGCGGCGAGGGCGGGGCGAGAACCACAGGGGCAGGCGCGGGGGCGGGACGACGACGAAAAGAGACCGCACCTATGTTTTCTTTAAGAAGAACGACGAGGGCGTGAGGACGATTCGGGGAAAGCGGGGGCGGCGGGGGCGAGCGTCGAGGCGTCCCGCTTCGCCCCGCGCGCCCCGCTTCGCCCCCGCTCTCGCCACCCCCCGCCGCCCGCGCATCCCCGTCTCTGTCGCCCCGTGTTATACGAGACCCCTCCGTCTTGCGCTCATCATACAGCTCCGAGTTTTGAGGTGCAGGAAATTGTCTTGCGATACTATCTCCCGATAGCCAGCGGGTATGTTCTGGAAATGATGTCGCCTATTCTATATAAGACCTCCATACTTCTAAAGCCATTTTTATAGAGAGAGAAGAGTGAAGAAAAACTTGGCCGATCTTGACAACTCGCGGAGAGCCCTTCCACAAGTTTTATACAGCATGCGTTTATAAATTGACTGCATGGAATGAAGTAAATTCAATTTAATTCTTGAAGAAAGTTAGATCAGCTGAATCTAATTGAACATGGTTTCTTGCAGAAGTTGCGAGAATTCGGAAGTTCCGCGCCCCGCCCCCGTACCCTTCCTCTCTCCTTCTGTCGACAAAACTGCGCCTTCTCATAACGGAGCTGTCTTCGTGCCGGCGAGCCCAACGAGGCGGGCGCCCGGGCGCGCTACGTACACAAACTAATTATTCCTGCGCCGCGGTGGCGACGGCGACGATGGTACGGGGAAGCGGGCGAGAGCGTTCCGCGGTAATCGCTTCCAACTTCGGAACGCATCGGCTCTCAGCCCGAGACGCTCTGCCCTCGCCGTCGCCGTCGCCGTCGCTCCGGTTGACGTCGTCGTGCCATCTTCGTATTTTTTTATTTATTATTTAATTTTATAACGCATAGCTCAGTTTAAAGTACTATACTTATGTAGGGATGTCTTAACCGTTTCAGACTCACTGTACTCAAATGAGTACATTATATCTCGAACAAGAGCTGATTATCAGTAAATCAGGAAATAATCAGGATTGAAACGAGTACATTATCACTGAGTTTAAATCAGAGACTTACATGAATACTTTAAATAATAAAAAAAAATCTTCAACTCCCTTTCAGGGAATCAGAAAAAACATAAAATGAAAAAAAACGGATCTGAAAGGGTTAAATAATAATAATAATAATAATAATAATAATTTAATTTAAACTTTCGTCAATACACAGGTTGAGAGAACCTCCAGGCATATTTTGTTTTCATTTCTAATTGTACAAAGATTTTCAGGTATGTATGGTACAGATATTTTTTAGGATGCGTGTTGGATGTATGAGACTGTTCTCGTTGTCGTTATCGTCCTCATCTTCGTCGTCAGCGTTTTTGTAGTGGACGTCGTCGATGGGTCCGATGCCGCGGAAAATTTTCCGCTCCGAAAGGAAGGGTCGTTTGAAGTACGTTCGTAAAATGGTGGCGGGAACGGATCTTCTCGGTTTTATAGCCTTTGAGGAAATATTGTTTATTAAAGAACGTCGTAAGTGGAACTAAATTTTGAAGATTGAAAGAGCTAAATTTTGTATTGTAGAATGTGTATTGACTGAGAAATCCACGTGAATAATGTGTGAACTGTAATACAGGAGATACATCAGTCAGAACTTAATTCATTGCCTCACGCGATGACTCAGAAAATGATTTTTGCTTGTTGGTAGAATCACCCTTACGGAATCAAAACATTTGCGTAGTTGATAATGAATTAACTAATTATTTTGTTTTCCATGTAACTTCTATGTTCGAAACAGCTATATATTAGAATCGATATAGATTTTAGAGTATATGGATGTGGGACTTTTATTTCTGCTGGTATTACTGAACCACCACTATAATTGAAAATTTTGAAATTAATAGAAGCCTAGAATGTTTGCTTGCATCAATTTTTTTATAAACAATTGCACATAATTGTTCGTAAGCAAATACATATTCCTTTCTAAAGCAAGATAGAACAGTCTACATAGTACTTTATTTTATTATAAGTATAAATGTACGAATAATGGTGAATAACATATAGCAACATTCCTTCTGTCATTTTTACCGTTTTAAGGAATTGACGAAGGACAGTCTCACAACGTATTTAGTAATTTTGGAAAATTCATTTTTGAAATCAAAGCATTCATATTCAATAGCAAACTTTAACGAAAAAAGTAGCTTTTTTAAAATTAATTGGAAAGTGAAATGTCACTTTATGAGTCAATTTATAAATTTATATTCAGCATATAAACAAGATTGCGAATGTTCTTGTCGTCAGACAATATATTCAACCTTCATGGAGACTAACGCTTGCAGTGAAGATTCCAGAATAGTATGACAATATAAGTCAAATGATCCTTGACTTCAATTTGTCTAAAATAATTTAACTGGAATCAACTATTAAAATACTCATAAACAGAAATAACGACGTCTGCTTGTAATGAAGTAGATCGGGAAAACAATCTGCAATATTTTGTTACATTACGTGCAAAATAAATATTATGTTAAAGGAGGTGCTTGTCAAAAACATTCTCAAGCTTTCAAGCAGCTTTTTGCAATAAATTAATATTTTGCAATGTTCCTTAAACCAATTTTAAGGCGTACATTTAACACTTCAATGTCGAAGTAATTCAGAAACGAGAACAAACGAATGACGATCATCAATGTGGAGTGCGGCGGACATACAATCCTAAGCAAAATAGTGAGTGAGCGTTCATTCTCGCAAGAAAGTCTCCTCACTAATGGACGACTGAGCGAAATGTATAAATAGCCAACGAAAACCCCTTCATACGATATACAAAATCCTGGACGACGGAGTTCATAAAGAATATGTTTCATATAGAACACACAAGCAATTTGATGAACTGCTGGATCAGTAACTAAAAAGTTTCTTTTCATGAAACTATTGATATTTCAAGTATCAATCCGTTGAAATATTCACGAAACATAATTTCCTCGCAGTAAATTTTCGAAGTACGAAAATAACGTTATTTTAGTGAAATAAAACATACGTTACGCCTTACTTTTAACTCAATGTAGCCACATTTAATCCTAATCCATTCTTGCGATAAAAGAGGGATCTACAATGTTCTCGTAAAGACATTTTAAATGTTCCACACTTCAATTACCTGACTGAACATCCTAAAACATAACATTTTCGAATTACCTGACAATATCAAAACGAGTATGAACGAATGATGACTATTGGCGAAGAGTGCGGGGGACACGCAATTCAGGGGAGGCGCGCGTTGCCCTGCGGAAGACGGCGGCCCTCTCGCAGGGCACGTTAACGGCCGGCGCGCGGGCATCAAAAGACAGCGGAGCGTCTTCATGCGGCGCGCGGGCATTGTCCACAAACGACGTCGCCTGCGGCACCCCGCGCGTATAGATAATCTCTAATATACATTAGCCCGTTTTGAAAGCAAGGCTTAATGGGTACACGCGCTTCCACAATGCTCTACTAACATATAAATCCGAACTACAGCACTTCCAGACAGTCATCGCCCATTGGCGACGGTGGCGGCGGTGACGGGGAGTGGCGGCGAGCGGCGCAAGAGGGAGCGAGGAGCAGGAGGAGGGGTGGAGCGGGCGCGGGGGGAGGGGGAGGGAATGGGTCGGGGAAGCGAGCGCGCGGGGAGGAGGGAGAGGGCCCGTCATCAAAGCGCGACCATTGAGAGCGAAGCCACGCATTTTGACCGCTGCCGAGTTAGCCACTGGAAAATACGTTGCGACACAATTCAATGGCATAGGCCGGAGAACAATGGGTAGTATAGGTCCCCCCCGCCCTCCATTACGGACCACATCTCTATAACTCAGCGCAGAGACGATAGTTCTAACTGCAGAAGGGGTTCAGATAACAAAAGAGAAAACTTTTCGCTCTCCCTGTCGCGCCGTGGTCATGAAGTTGGACGATAATGCCGTGTCATTCTTACACAAGAGATGCGCTCCCGTTATCCAGGCATTCGCCCCGTCCCCGCTGCCGCCCGTGGCGAGCCGCTCCGCCCCGCCGCCCCCTCCCCGCCTCACCACACCCACCCGCCCAACGGACCGCCTTCCCTGTCGCCGCCACCCTGCGATGAAGAGATAATTATTAAAATATTCGCGACGAACAGCAAAACGGCGCGTATTGTCGGTGGGCTGATAGCCCGCTCCGACGCGTGATAAGAGTCCGCCAGGGATTCAATCTGCTGGTTTTACTGGCGCCTTCCTGGTTGTCGAGGGCCCTGCACCGGCCGCCACCGCCCACTCAGGAGACCCGACTCCCCACTGCTTCCCGGTCCTTCCTTCCCTGCTGCGCTCCGCCCCGCCCTCATACGCGCACCTCTCTCGCGGACGCCTACAATTTAACGCTGCCTGAAGTGACGAGGTTCCCGGTTGCCGGTACCCCCCCCCTTCGCATCCCCGCCTCCGCTCCGCCAGCGCAGCAACCGCTTTCCGCGATAACCACTGCACGATCGTCGCCGTAAATCAGACGCAACCGCGCGACGACAGAATGCGGAGATTGCAACAACAGACAAGACAGCCCCGCCGCCTGACCCCGCGCCAATTGCACTCGTTCCCCAGCCTCCCCCCACCCCCACCACCGCTGCCCGTTCCGATCTTCACCCGCGGTTCGCCCCGACGCATTTGTCACCTCGCGGCCTCATTCGGCCGCGCAGAAATCAGTCAGCGGCAAACTGCGTAAGGAAATGAAGTTTCATCTTGCCGCGTACGTTTGCCAAGACACGCCAACGGCCACCCGTTCGGACACCGCGCGCGAGCTCGTCTCTCTCAATCACTCTCACGGAGTGACCGCCCGCGGTGAGGCCCCTTCGCTGCCTCGTCCGGCGCGAGCGATTTGTAGTCGCGAATAACTTTACAAGCGGCGGCGCTAAGAATATTCCCGTAACGGCCCCTCCCCGGCGGTTCAATATCCTAGAGTCAACAGGAAGCTAATTTCCTCCGCTAAGGACGACGCGTACAATGGCGCAATGCAGCGTTCTGAGCCGCCCCGGGCGTGCCTTTTACGCGCGACGCCCCCCCCCCCGCCGCCCCCGCCGCCTCCGCCGTCGTTCCGCCGAATAAACAACTAATTACATTGATTCCGAATAAAATTATATGTGCTAATAAACCGAACGATGAAATCGGCCGTAAAAACGCCCGGCGTTTACGGGAAGCAAGCAGAATTCCTCCTTTTTTCCCGTTTTTGCCCCCCGGGTACAGAGGAGGAGCGGAATCGTCCGCTTCCTTTGTCTCTTTTCGACGCGAACGCGCGCCGACCTTGCCATAAAACGAGTGCTCTCCCAAAGACCGGCGCTGTCGATCGCTGCCAGAGTTTATTAGCTGCGCGTTAAAATACGAACGCGGCCGGGGGAGGAGGGGAAAGAGGAAAAGGAGGGGGACGGGTAGCACGCTCGGCTGCGGCCCGAGCCCACTCGCGCCGCGAGACCTCCGCCCCCGCTTCCGCCACCCCGGTTCGCGCCGTCCCGCCCCATCCCCGCCCCGCCCTGCTCCTCACTGCCACGCCCCCCGCACGCACGCATCCTGCGGCGGTGGCGTTACCGCTCCTTTCCGTACCTTGGGCACCACGGCGGACGCTCCTGAATGCGATCGTGGCGGTAGGAAGCGCTCGTGTTAATGGTGGAGTTGTGGAATTGTGGATGGGTTCGGCCAGGATAAGAGAGAATGTTGAGCAAAGAGAACGGAAAGGTAGGGGGAAGAGTTTGCGAGTTTGAAAAAGTGACAGGGCTAGAAATGATAGAGTATTCATAAGCGAGGTCTAGAGGAAGAGGCGGTGAAATGGAAAGAAACGCGTACGGATTACGTCAATGAAAACCACAAGAATCATTGTAATACATCCCTTTGATTATTTAGATGCATTTACATCTTGAATTCACTCCGCCGGTCTTGCCTCTCTTTTTGTCGCTTTATTAGAAAGAAGTGCCTAGGTATATCCTGCCATATTGGTTAGTGTATGTTTCCCTTTTTATTAAAAGGGGTTATATTATATACTAGTATATAATTATTATATACTCTAAACAATTTGTCTGAGCCCGTCCTTCTCTCTTTCCGTCTCGTTTAAATTTTCCAATGCTTCACAGTCTAGTCTTCGTCTAACGTACTCTTTTATTGGTGTTTGTGGTCGATGCAGATATGTTACCGCTCGTCTTTTTGACTTTTCCATCTTTTACTCTTTCTCTTGTTACCACATTAATCATATTCTTCACATTGACTTTCTCACTTCGTCCTACACCCCTTCCCATATCTGACTTTACTTCCCCTGTCCGCCCTTCCCCGATTGGCTCCCATCTCTTCCCTTTTCCTTTGTCGCCGACCTCTCGATCTTCGACAGATACGACTTATTATTTAAATGAAAGACAAGTTTGAAATTAAAAGGTAACTTTTAACAGTAATTTTGCAGTTTGAGTGTCACCGACGTAAATAACACAGACCGATGCGAGATCTAATCTGCTCTACCGCGGTCGAATCTCACATATCGTAACAACAGTAAATGACGGTAAGCTCTGAACGACCAGTCAATAGTAAGCTATGAAAGACAAGTCTATAATTGTTTCATTTCGCAGTTGCAAAGGTTATGAGAACTAATTTTACATATACATTCTAAAAGTTCCGTTAGAAAGATTAAACAATTTCATTGTTTCCAATCTTTTTGATGTGTTCCGACAATGTAAAGTAAAAACGTGTCCATTACTTGATAATTGTGTGTTTTTATGTGAAACGTTCTCTTGTCAAGCTTCCTCGAAAGAAACCCAAATCGGTAGCAGCGGTTTCCCGAACTGAGTAACACGTTCGATCTCTTGAAAATTGCCAGTTGCCGGGGCAGGGCCGACGCTGGGCAGCAGCGCCTACCGCCCTCCCCTCGCGGCCGTTCTTCGCCCGTTTCCCGGAACTTTCAGCGCATCGCGTACTCGCGCCCACCCCTCCACCGCCCCCACCGCCCCCACTGCTGCCCATCCCTCGCGCCCCTACCGCGCCCACCGCCCCTACGGCCCCCACCGCCCCGACCGCCCCTATCGCCCATACCGCCCCCACAGCTCCTGCCACGCCCACCGCCCCTCCCGCCCCCACCGCCCCGACCGCCCCTATCGCCCCTACCGCACCTACCGCGCTCACCACCCCTACCGCCCCCAGCTCCTACCGCCCCCACCGCCCCTACCGCCACCACCGCTCCTGCCACGCCCACCGCCCCTACCGCCCCTACCGCCCCTACCGCCCCTACCGCCTCCACCGCCCCTACCGCCTCCACCGCCCCTACCGACCCCACCGCCCCGTTCCATCCTCAGTCGCCCGGCGCCACAGGATATGGCCGCGCGGAGCACGGAACCCACACATTCTGCGGGAATCAATCCTCAAACCTACAGCCACACAAGTATTCCCGTATACCCAGCTGTGCGACGAAGCAAGCGAATATTTCATTGAATTTTTATATGTTAGTAAAATGTTTGCATTTTCGTACAATTGTCATCATTATAATTATGTATCTGCGAGATGAACTTCTGCAAGTTTATTTTTATGCAAATGTAGGAAATTACCTGTTGCAATTCTTCTACCGCGTGTGTTTAAGTGATAAATCTGAAGATGTAAATCCTCATTGAGTACATTTATTCTTCCAACACATTTAAAAAAAACGATCCATTTTTTTAGTGTTAAATAGTGATCTTTACTTTTCATTTAGTTCAAACAGCGAACAGAGAAGTCTCCTTTACCTACGGGGTACTACATAAATATTCTAGTTATTTAACACATACTTTTTCAATTTTTTTTTAAATAGAAAAGGTTTGACTCAATATATAAACGTCGAATATAGATTTAAAATATCAACCCGATCCCAACAGCTCACTTCCCAAAAATAAAATATTAATCACATAGGTATTTCTCTAAAGACAAATTCAGTTTTCGCGGTCTCTGAGTAAAATTCATGTGTTATTTTCCATTGATTTGCCAGTGAATTAAAAAGATTCGCGTTTGCTCTATGATTCACAATTCTAGGCAAAACCTTTGGCGAATAATTAATGGTGCAACCAATGGAGAGGCATAGGACGGCCCACCTTGCTAAATGTCTGGAAGGTTTATTTTTTATGTCGTTTATTTTAGTATTATTAAAAAAACTCAAAGTTTTCCACCTCAAGATTCTTCCGAAAAAACTTTTGGTAGCCGAGAATCCAGAACATTTACAGCAGTTTGTAGCTAAGAACCCCCAAATATGTATTTCCATCGAAATCGCATTGGTTTTTGTAACATTTCGTAGCTTTCTCTAGAGTACAAAAATATTCCGTTTATATTAGGATACTATAAATTAAAGGATATGAGAGTAGATGAAATTAGAACAAAATACGAGAAACAAATGAAGAATATGAACTAGCACTAGAGAACACTGCGAGGGGTGTAACGTTACTTTCAACTATATCAATACTTTTGTTTTTCATCTTCTTCCACTTGTGATGAGTGGAAGGTTCTCAATATTGTGTAGAATATATAGCAGCAGAAGAAAGCATTAATCATGCGCTTTTGTGATCAGTCCTTTACGAGCAGTTGTAATGCCTTGCTGATCGATTCTATCAAAGAAATGAGTGCACGACAGAAACACGAAGTGCTATATTTTAGACTAGTAGGTGGAGTGCATAGAATTGGTCAGTTTGTTGTAAAATCGAAGTTTGGTACGTGCAACGAAAACATGAATTTGTGGCGGTGAAAATTCATGTTGACGTGTATCGTTTTTATGTTACCTGCAAATGGTTTGGGCTCAACGGTTCCAGTCATGTGTGCGAATACTAACCGATTCACATTAACGTAATTTAAGTTATTACGACTTAATAAAAAATAGCAAATGTCATATTTACACAGTTTAGAAATCATCACGGAACAATACCCTTTATATAACAGGAAACGTATCTACACAGTGTAGCAATGCATTGATACGGTGAATTGCGATCCAGAAATACTTGCGTCTCGTTTCCAACAGATTCACGAAAGACGTTTAACCGACGGCCTTTGAAAATAAAATAGCTCTAACTACTAACCATGTCTGGCGGAATACAGATGGAAATGTAGAGTGAAATCATCTCCACTAGCACGGCATTACTAGTAAATCACGGCCCCGAAGTACTGCATATCGTTTTCCGAAAGTAATTGTACCTGTTACAAACAGCCTTCCAAAGCAAGTTCTCTCCGAAATACGGAATGAAATGAAACTTTTTAAATGAGGGACGGCAGTTTTACTGCTTAACGTACTTCGACACGCTCGTCAAGTCTTCACGCACGGGAGGAACAGCAATAAAACTAAATAGAATATCAATAGTTATACAGTCATTTCGTATTAAATATAGCGGCGTATTTATACACGTTCGACAGATGTAAATCTTTATAGTCACCTGTCTTGTTTTACGATATCGGTAAACCGGTGGTGGAAATCGCCAAGGGATATTTGTGAGCCCGCGCGTGCGCCCTGGATACGGATCGTCACGCAAAGGGGCACTAGTGGAGACGCCAAGGGGGTGAAGAGAAGACCACAATTCTGGGAGCGATACAGAGTGAGTGAGTGAGTGAGTGAGTGAGTGAGTGAGTGAGTGAGTGAGTGAGTGAGTGAGTGAGTGAGTGAGTGAGTGAGTGAGTGAGTGAGTGAGTGAGTGAGTGAGTGAGTGAGTGAGTGAGTGAGTGAGTGAGTGAGTGGGTGAGTGAGTGAGTGAGTGAGTGAGTGAGTGAGTGAGTGAGTGAGTGAGTGAGTGAGTGAGTGAGTGAGTGAGTGAGTGAGTGAGTGAGTGAGTGAGTGAGTGAGTGAGTGAGTGAGTGAGTGATTCCACGTGCGTCCACGACTGCCGTAAATGCAGGCACGTTATAATCCGGGGATGGCAGTGTTCTTTCCTCACTTGATGGTGTGATCCATCGCCAACCTATCTACCGTCTTGCGAAGTTTTCTACCTCGGTATCTTTCAGCTATCTCTCCCCGGGAGGCACCGCCCCAACCGGGACAAGTTCTAAGCTCCCGAAATGTGTGGAAGTGCAATATATGCAACAGTGTGTGTGTGTGTGTCGAAGCGAAGAAATGGGGCATTAATGAGGAAGCGAAGGTCGCGCGCGAACTGTGATCGGTGGACGTTGTTAAGAGTACTGCTCCAGCATTCGCCTCGTATTCATCAATCTCGTATTGAAAGCACGAGAATATTCCAATAAGACCAAGCGACCACTGGCGGAATTTAATCTAGCTATCTTTCTACAAGCTAGTGTTGAGAATCCGCCAATGGCGGGTCTTCAATGCTACGACCTCCAGGTCAGAGACGCCCCAGCGGCAGCGATTCACCGTAGAATAGCACACTTAGCAGATAGGCATCTAAAGGCGACTAACCTTGAACATATAACACTGTCCAGACCACGGCAATCGAAAGCAAATAATTTAAATACAGATAAGTTTGTTCATCACCAATATAGTTTTTTCTTAAAAAAATAGATATCTCAATTTTTTAAATACAAATATGAATTTTGCAACAAATCAATTACTTCATCACAAACTTCAAATTAATGTAACAGGTATTTACGAAACATTTGTTCTCTATTTTTAATTAAATAATTTCTCAGAAATACTCGATGGATATTGTATTCATTAATCACGTAAAATCGACTTATAGTACAAACCGTGGTAGTCTAAATCGGACCAGTCACGAGTAATATACGCTTTACGTGACAAATATTTCTTTCACAAAGTTTAAAGAAATCAATTTTTTCTTCCATCTATAAAATTGCCAGAGATTTTGCTCCTATATAACGCAATTCAAATAAACAACTTTCAATAGTTACGCGCAGTTAAATATAATGGGAAATTTTTAAATGTTATTTAACTCAAATTGTGTAAATTATTAGCAAATCTTACCATCGAGTCGTTTTCCACAAAACTCCAAGTTAATTACTCCGCCAATTCTCACAAAGCATGTTCGCAACACGTAGTTCTACCGCCCTGTTTCACTGCTAGCAAACTAATGTTCGGAATGGTTCGCCGAAATGAAAGTTGCCTTCAAGATATTTCACTTTAAACTATACTGATTTCCTTGACAAGTTCATTTCCGTTCAACTACAAACCAGGTACACAGAAAGTATAAGACAAAGATATAACACTTCTTACTATTTAACAGCTGCGGAATTATTTTCTCATTATTTAGTAAAACTTAATTTAGCGATAAAAACGAACCGTTCAGACAATAATGTGTTCGCTAATTACAAAACATATGTTGTCTGTTATCTCTTCAGTATTGTTTTAAACATTCTGACACTTCTTCACAACAGGCAAATAACATTATTTTTCAATAATTTGTATTGTTTAATGCTTAATTTCTGATTTTGTCACGTAAATTTTCACAAATTTCTACACCTATAAAATGAAAATCACCACAGGGAGACGAGTGTTCCGTTTGTTAATCATTAATTTTAAATGACGCGGTTCCAGAAACATGCAAGATTACAGGTTGTTAATACCCATTTACAGTTGCTAAGAAAATATAATGATGAGAATTATTTTAAAAAAATTTTACATTAAGAAAAGATTCATCGCAAGCTGACAGATATAATGGTTTTATATGTTTTGGTCTACTGGAATGATTTTGTTGACATTTAAATAGTACAAAAAGGGATTCTTACCAACCACGCTTTAACAAAATCAAATTTCTATTTATGCTATCATCTTGAGATCTGCCGTCTTGAATCTAGATTTCGAGTTCTATAATTTCTAATATCACTATATTTGCCTATGATATCAATTTTATTACTTCATTTTGATAATTTCCAGTGACTTATTACACCCAGTTGTGGATAAGTGCAGTGAGTGATGCGAGAGAGATTAAAAGATGTCACTGACTGAATAATTGACGTTTGGCTCGTCAACTACTATGGTCATTAGTTCCGTTATTATAGTGAATGTTTATCTCGAGAGGTGATCCCACTGGATAGTGAGATCTGGCACCAACCTACTCGTAGCATTGCGGGGATTTACACCTTCAGGTTTCTGCCCCGAGCCGTTTGGAGCCGAGCATGCTCCAAACTCCCGACTGGTCTCCCGACATGTACAGTAGCCTAGTACGTGTAATACGTAAAACAAAGGCTAGTGATTGATGATTTCGTGTTTTCGGGAGTGTCGACTGCTATAGTCATGTAAGTGCAGTGTATGTTTTTGTCTCAGAATATGGATTTCTTCCTCCGTTGGAGGGTTAGGTCGGTGCTGACCTTTCTGCGGGGTTTTCCCCATCCAGGGATCTCCAACAAGCGGGGCTCCATCCCAGCCATGACAAACTCTAGCAAAATTGTAGCTAGCTGCATAGCTAGTGTCAAAAGTTTGCCACTGTCGGGACTCGAACCCTAGGACCGCTCGGTCAGTCGCTGCAAAGACAGCGACAAGCAAAATTCTTTGAGATAAACTCAACCGGTACGATGGTCCTGACTCCCCAGAAAAATGATATTTGACTAAAATCAATTATAAAATGCAAGAAGAAAAACAAATTATAACTACACAAATAAAACTGCACAGAAAATAAATCGATAACCAATAAAATTTATTGAATTAGAACTTATTAATGACGTATACATGAGAAATTGCCTAATACTAGTATATTAAAGCACACGACCTTGACCCTCCAAAACTGAGCATTCAGATCCAGCCATGTATAAACATTGGCTCCTGGAAAGCTACATCCATTTACCCACCGCAAAGGAACGAAACAAAAAAAACTCGCTCAGAAACCTGGCGCCTCGCGAGAGCCATCCTGTCGCCTAAGGTCGCCTCGCCGCATAACCGGCCGCGCTTAACAACCGCCGCTAATACGCGAGTGAATGCGCTCTCGTAATGGAACCACCAGACAGGGCGGCGGCGGCAACGGCAGCGGTTGCACGCAGATAGCAGCGTCGAAAGGGGCATCTGAGGTGGATGGCTGGCTCGGGAACGCCGTCTCCTCCGCCACCGCCCGCGCAGCGTCGCCTCCGCCGTCGCATTGGAGCGAATTATCACAGGCGGATCCGGCGAGACAGATAAGAGGCCCCGTGCCGCCGACGCCGACACCCCGTCGTCCCAGCCGCCCTTTCTTCCGACTGTTTGCAAGCGTTCTCGCGTCCCGCGGCGCGACGCTCATTGTATCGCGTTTAGGACTCCCTTTCCTTCTCTGTCTCCCTCTCTCTCTCTTTCTCTCTCTCTCTCTCTTCCTCGCATCCACGCCGCCACCTGCCGCCCCTTCTCCCTTCCCTACTCCAGCGTGCCCACCCCCTATACGTCGCCGCCGCCTCCTTACCGCTAAAAGCGCTGCTACCACGGCATCAAAGCCCGCCTCTCGACGCGAGAGAACGGGCGGGAGGTGCGTTTGGTTCGGTGCTACTTGGCGAGGAGTCTCCGCGCCCGACGCACCACACCGCGCCACGCCGCGCCACGTCGCGCCACGCCACGCCGCGCGTCGCCACCTCGCCTCGCCGCGCGCCCTGGTATTGGCAGCACCCCATTGTCGCTGCGCCGCATGACTGTGAGTAGCTTTTTTGTACGCCTAAGAGAGTGTAAAATAGGACTGTATATACATGGGCGCCAAAGTGGGTTGAAGTGGTTTAGAGGGAGCCGCCAGGGAGAGCTAGGGAGAGAGCGAAGCGAAGGGGGTTGAGTGCCGGCAGGGAGAGGAGAAAGAGGGCACGAGAAGGAGGGAGGGGGTCGACCGGCTGAATCGAACCGATGCAGCGCTGTCAATCGATAATTTGCAATTTGGAGGCGAGAGGGGAGGCCCGAGTTGGGGAGTTGGAACACCGCGGAGACGGTGGTTGTGTCGGCAGGGTCACCCAAAGGCCAAAGTGTACGTAAGCTGTTTGCTTCGTCATGGTCTGAGCTCAGAACGGACGTACAATGTGCCCATTATGAAGAGTTTGCCTAAAAAAATATACCTCGGTAATTTCACATGTGTCCCCTTTTTTTCTCCTTTACGGGAGATAATCGACTATTATTGGATTGCGAGTAACAACGCAGAATACTGCTCCCTTCCACAGAGAGAATTCTCTCCCTCGACAGTTGCTAAAACATCACGTCACAGACTGTATTTGATTTTCCTCGACGAGCTTTTTTCTACAAAAAGCGATCAACTCTTTAATTATGTTTAGTTGGGTAATCTCATTTCGGGCCTTTTTGCCCTGAGATAAATACGTCAGAAAACGGCATCACACGTTCCTTGTTTCAGAGCGGGCGGACAGGTCTAACGTTGACCTTTCAGAAGAAGGAAGTGTCCCGGAAATGGGAAGCAAACATTTCGTATTTGATAAGCTGAGCCCCGTCACAGTCAGAACTTCTTTCCGCGATCTCTCAGCACTTTTTTCATTTTCATAAGTGTGTCAGGAAATAGAGAAAAAAACGGAATTCCTCGCAGTTCGAACTACACCAAGCGGAATTTTTCTTAATCTTCTCCGTCCCCTCTTGTCATGTTCGGATTCCAACGAGGGCTCGAGCCAAAACGTTATTTTATTCCCGTGCGTCATAAATCACGAGTTTCTTTTTTAAATACACCACCAATATTTTCCCCGTAGCATATAAAAGACTTTTTCCGTAACATTAAACAGCGAGCACGAGAACTCTGGCAGAGATCCTAACGAAATTCTGAAGTCATCGCCGACGCTTCAAGACGAGTCACGCTGTACTTCGGTGCGCTTCTGATTGTTTCTCGCAACAAAGGCATTTAGGAGATTATTCTTTTTTCAAGAATTTCCCTCCGACTTTCGAGGCAGCCTTAACTTAGTTTCTGATTGATTCTGTTGCAAATGACAGCAGGAAACGTGCATCTCCAACCCCAGGAATTAACTCAATTCCTGTCGAGTCCCGCCCGCTGCCGGTTGATTGCCGCACGCCAGCTCTGCTCCCTGTCGCCTCCTCCCCTCTTCGCCCCTTCCCCCGCCGTGCCCGCCACGCCAACGTGGCTCTGGTCGGCCTCCGCCGGCTTCCTCCTCCACCGTCCCCGCCGCCTCAACCCGCGCCCAGCGAGCACGTTTCCGCTGTGGGGTTGGCGTCGAAAACGAAGTTTAGAGGGCGAGGGAGAAAAGATGCGGAGTACGTACTTTCGAATTCCGCCAACGCCAATGCGGCCACCTCGGCAGGAGTGGAATTTATAGAACTACCTGCATGCTTGCTCTTTTCGAGGTGCCTAAGTAATCAATCACTTGTGATCTTTGATGTCGAATAAAATCGACGTGAAAATTAATTACAATAGAGGATTTCTTTTTGTAAATCTGCCGTTAATAACGAGCACCCAACTAGTTCGCCAACAAATTTCCAATCCGAAAATTGTCCATATTGACATACATAGATAACGTTTTTCTGCAAAAGTCACTTGGACTATAAAAGATATCCAACAAAAATGAGATAATAAACATAAAAAGAAACAAAAAACTTTCGAAACACAGAAACAATTGCATTAATTAAAGAAAATGAGTTATTATATTTTCATTGCTTCACATTTCACTTCACTACATCATAAAATATCACTTCTTTAATGAAACATTTCTACTATTCTCTCATTGAAATAAATTTAAACACTTCTTAAACATCAATTGATTGCATGAACAAAACATAAATTTTCTCAAGAAAAAACGAAATTCGCGCAGACCCATGTGACAGTCAACATACTGTGGTATGAGATTTAAACGACCGCTTTTAAATATTCCCCATAATAATAACACGTTAAAAATAGTTATAATTTGATAATATTATCGTTGTTCTCATTCCCCATTTTCAACAATTCTATGATTTTAATGTAAAATAAAACGATGTAATACGTGGTACTTTCTTTCATGTGGTTTTACACAGGCTTATCTTAGTTACTTATTTTAAAACTAATGATATCTAATCAACATATGACTTAGATATTGTGCAATTTATAATTCTATTAAATATGATGAAGTGATAATTTTCAGTTTTTATTTAAATATTATATTATAATTAAAACCGAAGGGAATATAATGTATATAAATGAATATACTAATAGAAGTGAATTTTTTATATCAAAAAGAAGATTGCGCATACGTACATAAAAAATTTCAACCAATTAGCCCTACGAAGATGCGTGTTCAATTAAATCATATTCATTTACTAGTTTAAATTGTCTTCATTCATAAATTACATAAGTTAAGGTCCATTTTGTATTTCACTATTTCCTGCAGCATTTCTTTTTGACTAGTAACCTGCAGTAGCAAAAAAACGGAACAAAACCACACAAAAGGGTTTTCCAAACCTTGGCACGCACACTGCTCATGTACAAGAAATACAACAGTTCTTTAGATATTAAAAACAACACGTAATATCAAATATTTATGGACGAGCGGCCTCTTCCTTGGAGATTTGCTGTTGTATGACGTCAGCTATGTCGTAAGCTGTGCCGCAAAAGTTAGGAAAATACGGTTGTCACCGCCGGTATGAGAAACTGCAGGTGAACTTAATCATATATTTGCATTTTTCATTAAAAACCGAAACATTTTCATTGTTTTCGGATTTTTTCCTAGTCTCTGGGTATCTTATAAAACCAAAGACACCTCTCACTAGGTCAGACACTGCATAGTTTTCTTTCAATTTCTGTGCATTGGAAATTAGTAATACAGGTTTGTGAATATGAGACTTAAACATTGTGTTCACAACTTTGACAAAACTTCTGTTCATTCAACAGCTCTTCCTCGCCAAGAATTTCGAAATTGTCCCCATTTAACAAATCAATTCTATATGATCTCGATTCTGAAAAATCCTTTCTGTTGTGCTCTGAAGAGAAATTTCTGACACGTAACGACGAGCAGGTACAGCCAAACAAGATCGTTAACATTGTGTAAGTTAAATTTTCCTTCGTCCAGACCTGACCAAGGTTCGCGTTCTCCGAGCCGGTTCGCAGCTCGCGATCACGGTTCAAATAGTGTTTTCCCTTGCTAGCGTGTCCCGATCACAGATGCGAAGGGGAATAACTAGAAGGAAAAATTCGGAATTTGAAGACGCAAGACGTGCGCTATGTTTACAATAGGATGCTCAAATATTCGCGATGTGAATTTTCTTTAAATGTTAACAATGTAAACCCAAGTTAACTAATGAACAATGATGATGCATATTTAAAAAGTAAAAATTCCCATTGCGAGTTGCATAGATATTCAATTATTTGGTTTCTACACAATCTACTTTTCTCAGGGCAAAATTATTAGTATTTACATTAATAAACAATTACCATACATATTATAATATCTTTTGTATTTACAAGTACATCGAAACGTGCTGTGCATGTGTTACCTACTGGAAGAAAATGAACTGAATTTAATTAATCTTCAGGCATATTCAGTGGTCGTTTTATGGGGGGTAATTGCGGAAGGCACGTGCCCACAAATGTACGAGTATGTAGAACCACCGTCAGAGAAACATTAACTGATAATGCGGCTTGTTCGGGTCGCCAGGTGACCGCAGTCCACAGTAAAAACTGTGGCTTCTGTGTGTACTGGCTTCTTCATGGTAAGTTCCACTGTAAGCGCTGCCCCTAGCCCTTCGTTTCCTCCTTCTCTTCTCCGGACTCGGGAGCTTGCTCTGGAGCTGCCGGAGTGGTCTCGCGCTTGAAGACCGCGCTTTGTCTGGATTTGCCTTAACATTTCGCTTGGGTAGGTTAAAAAAGTATTTGTTCATCCAACATTCACCGTGTAGGAACAGTTGACAAGATCTAAAATTATAGGAATCTTGTGGCATAATATAATGACCATTCGCCTTTCATCACTGAGACCGGGATTCAATCCTAGGCCAATCCATGTAAATGGTGTGGTTTACGGTGAAGAAAACGAATTTTAGGAAGGTTTTCTCAGAGTTCTCTCATTTATCCTCCTTCTCAGCGCACCATTTCTCAATCATCATCATTTCTATCATCTTGTAAGATCATTTATCATGAGATTGAATGGCCGCAACAAATAAAGAGCCTTTAAATCAATAAATAACTAATCAAAAAGCTCACAAGTATTCACTTTTACGTGGCAACGAACACAGTGTTTGCCACATTTGGATCCGGCCACCATTCGAAACCTCGCACCGGAAACACAAAAATAGTTCAAACGCCGTTGACGAGACCAGACGCGCTCTCAAACACAACACGATTCCTTCGGCGCCGCACGTGGCAGGGTTAACGAGAAACAAAGCGATCCGTACAGAAATCGCCGGACCGAGAAGTAGGGCGACCTGGCCAGCCAGATAAAAATTCCATCCGCGAAGAACGAGTCCGCACGGCTGCGCTGGCCACGTTATCACCGCGAGGTGGCGGTGGAGGCGGCGGCCGGGGTTGCGGCCGCAGCGGCGGCTATTTAGATTGCAACGGCGCGGAGCGGCGGCGAGGGCGGCGAGAGCGGTGGGGGGGGGTGGAGGCCGTGGGGGCGGCGGGGGTGGTGCGACCGACATGCAAAGGTCACGGGGCGCGGGGCCACCGCCGGTAATTAAATTGCACTTCGGATCGCGGGCGCTGGCGATCCTGCGTCGAGGGCCGGGCCGGCGCCTTGATAGCCCGAGAGCATGTCGGAGGAACTCACGGTCTACTTTTGAAAGATAATGACTGCAAATGAGATATCAAGGCACCTGGAGTACGGCTGGACGATGGGGAATTGACGTGATGTTATACAGAAGCCGACCGGAAATATTGAAGTTTTAAGATCATCGACCGGCCTTTCAGCAATTTGTACCTGGCGTCATAAAGTCCTGTAACTTAGAAAAAACGTGAAGAGCAGAAATACTACATCGCAAAAAGCAAGCGTAGTAATTCCCTGTTTGTGAACACAACACGCTTACAAAATAGGTTTCTAAGAGTTTTCAACAATTCTTGGTATAACGCTCGACTTTCGTGAAAAAAATTGCTATTCTCCAAAACTTTTTTGTGTATCTTAGAGAATGCGTAATTGAAAATATACTCCTCATAAAACCTGAAATTGAAGTTGCCGTTATTACTACTTTTCAATAATAGAATCTATCTTTTACTTAAGTTACGTTCACTTGTCTAAAATGAAATATAAAACCCAAAATTCTGAAATATTGTAATATTAAAATTACATTTAGAGAGACCTTGGAAATATTTTTGAATAATAATCCGATGACTACGAATTTAGACGTAGTCTTAAAGGCAAATTTATATTGTTGTTCTCTGTCTCGTTTATTTCATTATTTAAAGCAATATACATTAGAAATAATAGGAATAAATACCCCTGATGAAAGCTGTAGAGTGCCACATTTTACATTTTCATATTTGTATACGTATAAATACACTTGTAAGCGAGATTTTGCCATTATTAAAATCTCGCCAAGCCTCCGAGAAAAGAACACATCTGCTTCATGCTAAAGTGCAGTCTTTCTGGGAGCCCTCGCAACGCACTTACACGCTCTCGGGGCTAAAAGCAAAAGTAAAGAATGGCGACGCAGATAACCGCCCCTTGATTTACTTTCTAGACGCTCGCCGCAGGATCTGCAACCTCTGGTACCCTCGCCCTGCTTAGCGCTTCCTGCAACTCCTTTTGTGCCCCTTCACTGGCTCGCTTCTTCTGTCAGCACATGCTGCGCCACATTTGACTTTCGTTACCTTCTTCATATTGTATCCTGTTTTCAATTCGTAATATTTCTTAATAGCATGGCGACGACATTTATGAATCGTATAATACTAGTTGGGAGAAGCTTCTAGGATTTCTTCAAGAATTGTTCAAGCGGAGAAAAAAGGAGACAATTATTTTTAGAGGATTAGAGTTCGTTGAAACGTTTTTTTTATAAATATATTGTAGAATTCTTTTTTATACATGCACGTTAAAATGCCCATACGGTAAAAAGGTAACAGAAAAAATTTGAGAATGGAGTTCAAACTCTTTATAGGATCTATTTAATATTTATTTTGGTTTAACATTTTAAGAACATTTTAATTCATTGCGTCAAATGAACAATGTAATGTGCCCCGGGCAGTGCACAACCTCTCTACCAGCAATTGCAAAGTGAGTTTGATTAAATCATGTTTCGAAATATTTGCTAATGAAAACGTGTCAGCCAACCTACACAACCGGGTTTGTGGTACATTTTTGAATTTGTTATATTCCATCCATGAAATATTTTTTTCTGTAACGTAACAATTTGATTTCGCGGCATTGAACGTCACTCCGAGTACGCAGTTACATTCCTGAAGAATCAAATTATGAGACTTCTGGGATACATTCAAAGTGGTGCAAATGTTGGAGACATATCATATTGCTTTCACTAAAGGGAAAGGAAAAAGCTGCCAATGCGTATCGAGTTACTTATAAAGTTCGAAACGAGATATTGTGGAATGCGTGTATTCATATTACATGGCGTCGTGGAACTATTTTGAGTCGAGACTCTTTCCTAATATTCTCTCCATGCTGTAACTCGTTTTTCCTTTAGAGTTCCAACACATTTTCCTTAATTCCACCTACCATCTTCACGGCTTCTAGTTTGTTTTGCTTACTGCGTTTATATTTCTTTTATAGTACTCTCAGAAATTTATGTAAGTAAAAAATGACTGAAATTTTATAATCCAAATTTAAAGCTATTTACTCACAAAATACAGCTCTATTTCTCCCATTGAAAACTGTTCAGTTAATCATGGCAATCCAGAACGTACGGAATATTTTTTTAAAAAAATGATTAATAACTAGCTATATAATCGTCAACCATATGTATGTATCATAAAGAAGCTTAATTACCATATTTCAAACATTAAATATTTTTTACATTTGAAAGTTGTGGACAAAATAAATTGATATTCGATATCATTATTTTTGCGTTGCTTCACAAATTCAGAAAATTTATCAATGAGGGTAAACGATTCATTATAGAATTAGAATTGTTGTGGGGAAGACTATGACTGAAATGAAATATAGTAGGAAGTTCAGAAATATCTGTAGATACGCTCCTGAGAATATGAATTTTTGACTTTTCTTGCATTTCTTTGTCCCATTCCCATCCATCCACCTTTTCATCTTTACAACCTCCCTCTCTATCTTCCCCTCCCTCTTTCTCCCTCGCGAACACGCACGTACATTCCCACTCACCCACCACACGCGCGCGCGCGCGCGCGCGCGCGCACACACACACACACACACACACACACACACACACACACACACACACACACACACACACGTCCATCCGCGGAGACGCGTCTGCCGAGTGCCGAGCACAGAGGCCGTGCGGCGCTGGCGTTGATTAGTCTCCTGGCTCCTTGCGGCTCACGCAACGCCGTGCCCCGTGCCCTCGAGGCGCCCCGGGTGCTCTAATTAAAAGCGCCGCCGGTGAGTGAAGCGGCGGGGGTGGGCGAGGCCGCGGTACGCGGGCAGCACCCGGAGCGCCCGCTTCACCCACGCACCTTGGTGGTCGAGCGCTTGGCGCACCGTATTCCATTTCGGTTTGAAACGAAACAAAATGTTCTTTCCGGAGCGCCCGTTTTACCCACGCACCTTGGTGCACGAGCCATTGGCGCACCGTATTCCGTTTCGGTTTGAAACGAAACGAAATGTTCTTTTCGGAGCGCCCGCTTCACCCACGCACCTTGGTGGTCGAGCGCTTGGCGCACCGTATTCCGTTTCGGTTTGAAACGAAACAGAATGTCCTTTTCGGAGCGCCCGCTTCACCCACGCACCTTGGTGGTCGAGCGCTTGGCGCACCGTATTCCGTTTCGGTTTGAAACGAAATAAAATGTTCTTTTCGGAGCGCCCGCTTCACCAACGCACCTTGGTGCACGACCGCTTGGTGCACCGTATTCCGTTTCGGTTTGAAACGAAACAGAATGTCCGTTTAGGAGCGCCCGCTTTACCCACGCATCTAGGTGCATGAGCGCTTGGCGCAGCGTATTCCGTTTCGGTTTGAAACGAAACGAAATGTCCTTTTCGGAGCGTCCGCTTCACCAACGCACCTTGGTGCAGGAGGTCTTTGCGCACCGGATTCCGTTTTGGTTTGAAACGAACGAACATGTTCTTTTCCATTTTGTTACGTTTCCAGATGTAACGAAACTAGTGATGCTACATCTGAACGTACTTTTCTGTGATTTGGACCGTATTTGGCTACGACTTGATACGAAACGAACATGCTCGTTTCTATTTTTTTTAGGTTTTCAAATGAAAGAAAACTAGTGATCCTACATCTGAACATTTTTTTCTTCAGTTATTTGGACTGTATTCCGTTACAGTTTCAAATGAAACCAACATGTTTATGTTTTATTTCGTACTATCGAAAGAGTAAAAGACCCATTTCAAATAAACATGGTCTTGAATTGTTCCATGTTGATTTTAAAAATTAATTTGATTGATTGTATGATTTTGTTTTGGGGCGCGTCAACTGCTGTAGTTAATAGTCCCGTTAGCATAGTGAATGCTTTATCCCGGGAGGTTGCAGTGTTTCCCACCGCTGGATGGCGAGACCCAGCGCCTACCTACATGTCGACTTGAGATTTCTACTCCGGTATCTCCCTCACCAGGGCACCCTCCCAGCTGGCATACGTGCTATGCTCCAGACTGGTCTTCCGATATGCATGTAGTGTAGTGCTTGCAAGCATGCGTGAGTAAGGGTAGAGGTTAGGTCAGGCGCGGCTCTTCATTAAAGGCTGTAAGGCGGAGCCGATAGAAATCGCCCCGACAAGAAATTTAAAAGTATACTTATAAATGTATTTATTTATTAATAATGGATTTATGAGTTGTATTATATAACAATCATATCAAAACTTATGTTTATGAGTTCGATAACCGTCGCTCGTAACGCTTTTAAAGCTGTCACAAGGAAGACAAAAGCGTTAGCTTCCCACTTCATTCTGCCATAAGGCCTGTGTAACACGACGAGGCGTGACGTCATGCATTCACTGCACAGGCTTACGGGCGGGCGAAGGCTGTGGACAAGCAGCCTTCAAGGGTGGGGCGTAGGGTCTGAAGAAAGGCATGTTCACCAGATAGCATTACTGTGCAGCTCAGCGAGTAGCATTCAGCTTCAACTAGTTTTCCCAATATGCGGAAGGAGCGCTACTCTGTTATGCGTGTATCGGACACGATTTTTTTTAGAAATACAATGCATGCAATGTGATGCAACGCATTTGTAGCCTTCCCCATTTACAAAACCACGAGCCGCGACTGTGTTAAGACAAGAAAAAGCAAGAAGATTGCAAGCGGTCCGTAGTCTGCGTGTTAGTATACTATTCCGGTATTCGCCTGTATTGACCGGAAAGAACACGGAAAACTGTCAGAGCAGCCGTTCGCTAGAATTATCTTTCAGACCACAACAAAATTCGTTGAAGTTACCCAACTACCAACTACTACGTCGAAAATCCGGCCACCGTCGGGACTCGAACCCTACAAACTCCTGGCAGTGTCGCTGCAGAGAAAGCGGTAATTTGATTTCGTAAAGTTCACATGACTATGCCCATCCACTGTACTAAAGACTAGTATACAGTTTTATTCATTTTTTCAGCGAACATCTAGACTCGACTCTCCTGGATAAGTGATACTAAGCGATGATATAATTCAGTTATACCGTGTAGTTATCGTCTGAATGTGATAAAATCGGGTGCTCTTCTTAATTTTATTTTGTGAAATATTCAAATGGTAATTCAAACTGTGTATTTATGTTCATGTAACATCAGGTTGTGACTGAAAAAACGTAGGAATGCGCCGTTATGACTACAGGCGAATTATCGGTGTGATTGTAGAAGTGAAAGGACAAGCAGATATAAGAAACATGAAAGCTGAACATATGCGATGCGTTCCACGAGCTAAAAGAAGAAGTCTTGCTGAACATTTGTAAAGAATATGATACATGAAATTAAAATAAGCAAATCTGTCAACAAGAAAAAAATAAAGATGTAAATATAACTCTTGATATAATTAATTTCATTAACAATTCATTTCGATAATACTCGTATTAAATTCACCAGGCAGTTTTCATTATTTACTTAGGGAGAAATTTTCAAGAAAATCCAGGAATTCACGAAAATTGAAGAATTGATAGACATTTTTTTTATAAATATTTGAAGTTTTCTTTTGCCCTATGACACACTCTATTCCAGTTTTTGTAATTTAGTAAGAAGAATTGAATAACCGACGTATTGTAATGGATTTGGATTTATTTCTTTTCTTGAGATATTAAACAAACGCCTCGGGAACTTCATCGTGTATGTTCTTTTATTTTTCAAGTGTCTTTGTATACTCTTCCTTTAATATTTGACAATGTCGGTTTCTAGGAGAATATCCCGCCAAATTATTATTATTCTAATGATTTAATGATCGAAATTGTCTTTATTCTGAATTTTTACTTAGATATCCAATCGTTTATACTGTGAAATTCAACCGTTCTTCAAATTTCTTCCTTTATACTTTGACACTCTTTGGGGGAATATATTTCTCGCAAAATAAAATCTCTCTCTTTTTCATAAAATTATTATTCGTTCATTATTTTGACTTTATCAAAAGTCAGCAATATGCATCAACAATTAATTGAAGGTATAAAAAATGGAAGATAGTTGAATATGTATCTCCATCACGCGCAAATTAATGTAGACATATTTAATTTAACGACCACATGCCTACAAAGCTTGAGTGATTGTGTAGCCCACACTTTTCTAGGGCAACACACCTACGCTTAAATGGTTCACATAAAACGAATTACTTTCAAGACATGGATTTGTTCACAGTATAAGAAAATTTCCACCACGAATTAAATTAACGTCGAGCGAAAAAAAATAGAATTCCATGTGTTTCTTAGAAAGGGTAAATGAAGCCTGTACCGAGTCGCCAAATCTCGAGCGGTGTTTCTCTCGCTTCTTGTAGGATTCCATGGAGCAAAGCAGAAGCCATCGCAAGCATGAGTAAGCCACACAGACGATGAGTTCGCGAGATATGCCTTCTAGATTGAGGAACGGGTAATCCACCAAGGAGGGGGGGGCGCGGCCGCATTCCATGTTCAACGTCCTGTTCTGAGACGTTTCGTACGGAATTTGTGAGCGCCGCAGTCCTACACGGGGCATTCCCGCTTATCCTGCCCAACAACTGGCCGTAACATCTTTGTTTCCTTCATCCTGAAACTATTATTTTCCTTCCTACTGTTTTTCGCATCGACGCTGTATATTTGAATTAACCAAATTATTTTATTCATTTCTCCCTGTGATTTATATCAATAACATAATTAATATTTTCAACTTCGTGTTACTAACATCTCGATCGGTTTATTGTCATTTCCATTGGTCCGATGCGTAGACGCTAAACTTAGTACATTTGTTTCTGGTCAGTAAATGTATCTTTTTTACCCACCTCCCCTCTCAAGTCAGACATTTTTGTTATCATGTAAAAATAAAATATTTTCAACTTTATTCATAACTCTAACTTCTTGAAACACTTCAAGCACTTCTCTTCACATTTCATGTTGTTGTTTTGATTATACTTCTGGTCGTCTCCGTATTTGCAGTTGGTACATAAAAAACCGCACACTTGACCATTATTGCTCATGTATTTTCACTGTTACTCGCTAATACAAATGGATCTAAATATTTTTTTGCTTTTTCCTAATACACATAACCATTACTACACTAACACCCAGACTCCTGTCACTTTCCGACCTCTTCCTCTCCCAACCCCCTCATGACCACAACGTTGATACAATATTAGAACAAACACGCATTATATGATTATCCAATTGCTTAAAGCGAACATAAAATAAATCGTATCTAGAAAATCAAAAGAGAAAAGCTTAAAAAAATTAATAAAGGGAATACATTTTTGTATAAAATAAAAATATGTATCGAAAAATACCCAAATATCTTTGCTCACTGTCCGCATCCTCTTGCAAACTCCCATACCATATTTCACAAAATTCCTATTTTCCACGTTTCACACGAATGGTTGCAGTGCTGGAATTGCGGGTTGTTTTGATCGCCTTTCTCACTTTTCCACTGAACCCAGAACTAGGATTTTCCCCGCTTTTTTCCTCCATTCTAACCCACGTCCGAATTCTATCTGCCACATTTCGACCACTTCTTTTCTTCCTTTCTTCTTTCCTTTCTTCCTTTCTTTCCTTCTTCCTTTCTTTCTTTCTTTCTTCCTTTCTTTCTTTCTTCCTTTCTTCCTCCTTTCCTTTCTTTCTTTCTTTCTTCCTTTCTTTCTTCCTTCCTTCTTTTCTTCCTCCCTTCCTTCCTTTCTTCTTTCCTCTTCCTTCCTTTCTTCCTTGCTTCCCCGCTTCGCATCGCGTGCGGGCGACGACAGTGCCGATTTCCCATTTTCGTGCACTAGCGCCCTTACCTTCTGCTCATGCCCGTGCTGCACCGCCTATCAGTTCCGTCGCTTGTAAGACGGACTCGATAAATATAAATCGATAAGACGTGACAAGTTTAATAATTTCAGTCTATTTGACAAAGCAACGCTGAGTTACACGCAATGAAAAATGATCAATAGCTCCGGCGTGCTTTATCGCGCACGTGGCATAGAACGATTGTGACTGCGCGTTTTTTTAACATTTCCCCAAGCACTTGCCTAACTGCATTAGTGACAGCGGTCTCGCGCTCCTGGTCCCTCAAGCATGTTTCTTAGGCTCGCTTGTAAGGATCATGTGGCAGTGAAAAATGTGATGTATCATTCTGGCCCCAAAATAAACTCGAGGGGTAAAGAACAAAGAGCAGAATTTATTACTCATTTCTTTCTTCTTACTCACTTCTTTCATTTCATCAGTTTCAAACAATAATCTGAATAACTATGCTTTTGAGTGATTCATTCAGTGCAAAATATGCAATATATGTTGAGAACTATATAACTAAACATCATCAGAAAATTTTTCAAACAGCGATCATTATGTACTTTGTAACACATGGTAAGAAAATGATAAATATCTTCTTGTATTATTTAGTTATTTGTATTTTTATTATTTACGGAGATACTTGAATTTCTAGGCTCTATAATTACTAGGAGAGAAACACTGAAGCTTTTGATAAACTATATCCGCTTATTCCATTTTATAAACTGTCTTCCTCTGCCATTTCGTCCGACAGTTCATCGGTTAGTTTATGCATCCTTCGTTCTGAGTCTACTTCCTTCCATTTCTTCCCCCCTCTCTCTCATACACATAAAAGCACACTAGTTCACACAAACTGCGCATCTAAGAACGTTCATCCTGAATGACGATGTAACCAATAAAACTATTGAACTCTTCAAATGATAATCGGTTAGTAATTTACTTAGCACTGCCAATCACTGTCGTGTGACAATTGCTTTATTAGGCAACCTCGACGGTTTTGCGCTGCACGCTTTCATGTTGCAATAACCCGCGCAATTGTCAAGCCATATTAATATCAGCTGGGACACCGAGAAGGAGAAAAAAAGAACAAGAAGAAATAGAAATAATTAAGGAAAGAAATAAGGAGAATAGAGAACAAAAAGAGAAGGTGAAGAATGAGTTTTTGACATAGCTCTATACTGTGCTCATATTTATTTAGTGAATCATATATCGTACACATAATTTCACGTTTGTAAAGCTCCAGCACTGTGAGGCCCCGACAGCTAGTACTACGTAGACCTGTAATACGAGAAGAGGTCGCAAGTACAGTCCGGTTAGTGCATTTTCGCGATCAATGGAATGCGCGAGAGGCAGCAGGGTCTCCGTGAATGCGGTCCGCGGGCTGGGTGGGGCGGGGGCGATGACGAGGGCTGCACCGCGCAATGTCAGCCAGGGAGAACACGCGGCCGCGTGGCGTGGGCTGGCGGGAGTGGCAAGTCTTGTACCGGAGGCAGAGCACAGCAGAGCAGGTGGCGTGGCGCACGATCATGTCGACCGAACGCGCGACCTTCCGTCGGAGACCATGGAATCCCGTACGGGGACCTCGCAGATGGTGGCAAGAAACATCCATGTTTTCACACAGAAATATCGATATATTAACATCGATATTTTGCTTTCGATGTTTTCTTCACAATGATATTTTTTGCAAAAACACCGATGTTTTTTAATTTTTTATTTTTTTAATGAAGGGATTTAGGCACATTGAAGAGTAGGAGCAGTCCACAGCAATATCGTTGTTTTGCGTCACCCTCTTTATCACGCTGTATATTTCACCTGTGCAACCTGAGGGAATTTTAGGTGGTTTTACTTCGATGATTTATGAGTGGAAGTGACAAGGCTAAAGTAGCAAAACACGATGTTCTTTATTAGTCTATAATTAAGACCTCGATGTTTTAAACATCTATATTTTTTCGTCGATGTTTTCATGGGCATCGAAAACCCTTTAGCAATGTATCGAAACATCAATGTATCCATGTTTCGGTAAAATTTTCCTTCACTACGACTTCGCACATGGTGGCATAACGGGAGACGTCCTTACTTTCCCTCGCAACCAGAATGACATAGTTGTTTGTTTTGTTGTTGTTGTTGTTGTTTCAAATGCCCGAGCTATAGTAGCACGTCCATTGCTAAATTGTCTAAGACCGACAACAGCTGAATTGTGGGGCATTTGAAATGTTGATCCCACTTGGGCGCCTGTCTCTCCCAAAGTATGTTTTACTCGCATTTCGCCGCCGTGGTACCGCCACAACAACGATCACAATCATATAGATAATTCTTACATACGTACACACGTACTACATTACTTGTGTCGTTCCTAGGCCGAATGAATGTAAGATCTAATCAGGTCGATTATTGCGGGAGGGTTAATTTTGCCGAGCACTTGTCAGGGTTTTCAATAATTTTTTATACCCCGCAACCATTTTACTTCGTAAATGCAGCGACTCCAGCTGGAATTGAACCCGAGAACTTGGATTAGAAAGTCACTGCATATCTGGGTCCTACTCGAAAGAACTGGGTATAATATATTTTTTTAATACCAGCCGAGCCCCAAGTATCGTATACTTGGGATTTTTAATTCATTTATATTTAATCATGAAACGTATATTTTGTTTCATTTTCTGCATCTAATAATATCCCAAATGGTATGTAGGCCCCAATGATAAAGATATTAAATGATGGCGTATGATTTATATTTATTATATTAATCTGAATAGTGATTGGCCTGTACCTTCCACATCACAAAAATTCGATGAAAATATTCGTTTCTAAACAGCGATTTGAATTCACGTACCTAGCGCATTGCTTGTTGCGGTGTCAACTAAATATTTAGACAGATATTTTCTTTGTTTTTTGCCTCACAATTAATGAGCACCCCCTTCATTTATATTGTGATTTGCGAGACCCTTCCATTTCCTTTTCACTCCCAGGACCTGTCTGCTCCTCCGTTCACCTACGCGTTTGCTTGCAATGAAAAATAATTTGGAGGCAAAAGTATTATTACATATTAATTATCAAATATACGTGTAAGTTTGTATGTGGTGATGATATGTGCAATTCTCCATTGCTAATCGTAGGCGACGGAGAACATTTTCTTATGTATGTCCTTCCCTTTCCTGGAGAGATTATCACAGTGCGGGTTTACCGTTCCCTTCCACTGCAAGAAGGATTGTAGAGGGATCATGAAAGGTGAAAGATTTTTTTTCACACAGGTTCAGCTAGTGTGGTAATCTTATGTGATAGATGCCAATAATAAAATGTGCTACTGTAGCACAACTAGTCACAAAAATATGGCAAAAAAGGGTTCGTCAATACCAATGGGTTTTCTTCTAATTCCATGTTTCTACCTAAATATTGGCAGATTGCAGAAAGAGAACAGACACGAACAGGCACCTGGATTTTGTAGACAATTATGAAAATAGAAATAATAATTTAATGATAGTACGGGATACTTCCCGGTTCGTCCTGGCCTGCCCCATCACAATCTTTTGGTGAAAACATTCAGGTCATTCGCCAGATTCGAACCCACAATCCTATTACATATCAGTTGCAAATGCAGCCATACATTTCGCAGTTTGTTTTCGATTAGTTCATTTCTGTTACGTCATAGCAAATGAATGACCGTGCCCCCTTCGCTCCAGGTGCCCTTGGGGTTGTGCGCTACCCTGCTCCCGCAGCGAACCCTTCCTCCAACTCCGCGCGGCCACCGCCGCTCGCGCTGGGCCGTTCGTGCGGCGCGTCACGTGTCGGCGGGCGCGTGGGCGGGCGTGGGCGGGCGTGCAGGGGCTGGCGGGACGGACGGGGGCGGACGAGAAGGCGGACGAGGGCGGACGGGCGGGCGGCGCGGCGCGCGAGGCAGCTCCCCGGATCTCATTTCCTCTGCCGGTGTTCTTCCGCTCGCCAAGACAGCACGTGAAACTCCGCCCCGCGCCCTACCTGCCCGGCCACGCCGTTGCCACCCCTCAAGCAGCCGCCGTGGCCCCCACCCTCGCTTCGCCCTCGCTCTTGCCCCTCCCTCCCCTTTCCCTCGCCGCGCCGTCGCCCTTGCTCCTCCCCCTACTCACGTCGCCACCCACGCCCCGCCCTCGCTCTTGCCCCTCCCCCTTCCCTCGCCGCGCCGTCGCCCTTGCCCATCCCCCCACCCACGTCGCCACCCACGCCCCACCCTCGCTCTTGCCCCTCCCCCTTCCCTCGCTGCACCGTCGCCCTTGCCCGTCCCCCTACCCACGTCGCCACCCACGCCTCACCCTCGCTCTTGCCCCTCCCTCTGCCCTCGCCGCGCCGTCGCCCTTGCCTCTCCCCCTACCCACGCCACAACCCTCGCCACGCCCTCGCTCTTGCCCCTCCCCCTGCCCTCGCCGGCCGTCGCCCTTGCCCATCCCCCTACCCACATCACCACTCTCGCTCTGCCCTCTCACCCGCCATCGTCCAAGCCCTTGTCCCTCTCCCTGCCCTCTCACCCACCTGCTTCCCACCATCCTTCTCGCCCTTACCCCTACAGGGGCTCCCACCCTCAACTCCGCCCCCACGGCCCAGCTCGGCCGTCCCTGGCCCCTCCATTGCGCTTATGGTTTTACATCGTTAAGGGGAGTTAACGAGACGTCGTGGCCGAAGACGGGCAGTCGTTAGAGGGCGGCAATCCGCCGACGGTCATTAAATCTCGGACGGCGGCGAATATGGCGGACGGGGCGGGAAGAGGGTGGAGGGAGGATTTTTATTTATGTCGGGAACCCACTATGACTACATGCCCTTTGCCCCTCCCACTTCGGACTGTGGTGAGGTGGCAGTGATAATTTACTGTATTAGAGAAAATCAGGGTCTGAACACTTTTGCGGTAAATATCATTGAAGGAAAGGAATGGAGTATTCAAAATTATGGATGATATGAAAGAGAAAATAATTATTTGGAAGACACCTTTTCAATATCTTAATATAATGGTCATTTTTCAAATCTTACTTTCGGCGGGGGCGAAGGTTATGGTCTGAAAATCAATACGGCCCAAACTTTTATCATAATTGATACATTTCAACAGCACCACCGTACTAAGGAATACTAACTTATTTGTTCTAAAAACACGGGCACTTATTTTTTTTCTTTAAATGAGAAATGTGACGAAGTGTAGAACCTATTAGCTTGTTTTCTATTTCATTACATACGAAGGTCAACAAGCTTACACTTCAGTTGGATCTATTTTCTAAGTGTAATGAAAGTAACCAACAGTTGAACAAAATAAATATTTTAAATAATAATTTATATAGCTATACAGTAGATCCCCGGTATTCCGAACTAATTGAGAGTGTAGTCTGTTCGGATTCGGAAATGTAGGGATTATCCGAAAAATATATCGTACAAATACAAATACATCTATAGGATTACCAGATACAATGCAACGTAGCGTCCAATGTGAAAAAAATGGCGAAGTAGCGTACCGACATGAAGTGTCAGTGTTACCAACAAAGAAGTATAGTACCTACTACATAACCGATCACATGCGATAGTGGTTCAGAAATGGGGTGGCTTACAGTACTTTCATGCTGTTTTGTTCATAAATTAAGTTAATACAAATCAAATGGTTTTTGATTATTTTTTCCTCTATCCGGAATTTTGTTCGGATTACCGGAAATTTCGAATTTGCGGGGTTCGGATTAGTGGGGTTCTATTGTATTCTTATAATTATATCGCTATTATGTTAATCTAATGTTTCCTATTTATTGATCTCCACGTCTGCACAGGGCATTTGCAATTAATATAATTGACAAAAACGATCATCTATTGCAATGTGTTGGCCGTAGTTTCATATATTATTGAAAATTTCATATATACCTGTTACTCTGATAGTATGCGTCAAGTCGGTTTTGTATTGTGACTAAACTGGAATATTTAGCATCCTATTCATCATTCCACCTTAATTCACGTTGTTCATGTTAAGTATGCACCCAAGATAATGCTATCTACAATATCTTTATAAAAGACATATTTATGACTGCACATTTTGGTAAATATTATGAGACTGAACGAAAGAAAGAAGCCTCGATTACATCAGTAACATATCAAACAGCTTGAGTTCTTCATCTGAACTGGTTTTGATCAATTTTTTACGTCGTTATTCTTTGCCTTCAGAGTATTTTAAAAAACATTTTATTGATCATTTTATTGATTTTTCTTTGACTCTTTTGGCGATGTTTTTGGTCATTAAAATCCAACCCCTGTTAATAACATTCCAATCGGATTATAAAAGTGATGAGTAGATTCGTATTAAGCATATTCATATTAAGAGAGTTGTATATTTAGGTCAAAGGTTTCACATTAGACACATGTCTCCCATTATCGTGATTCCATTTCATGAATGGTTTTTCTTCCTCAAAAACTCCTGAGCATTTATCGCATTTCCCCAACTTCCATACCTTCGTGGGTGGCTTTCTCTCTTGTTACATTTTACTACTTGCATAGTTGAAGTCTCATATGCATTTTTCTGTCATTGCAGCGAGCATCTTCCCGTCACCGACTTCATACTGGACGAATCCGAGCGCCAACCTGTACTCGAACATCGCGGCGGCGTCCAGCCACTCCATGACGCACCATCCCAGCCACGTGACGTCGCATCTAGGATCGTATCCGCATTACGCATGACCAGACCCAGCGTGGAGTCGCGAGTACCGGCGTCTGGCGATGTAGGCGCCTCGTAGACCAGCGGCCGCAGAGCCGCCGCCGCTGCCACCGCCGCCGCCGCCGCCGCCGCCGCCGCCGCCGCCGCCGCCGCCGCCGCCGCCACCGCCGCCGCCGGCGACCGGCCAGACGCTGCAGCCCAGGCATCTCAGCTGAGCTCACCCCGCCGTGGCTGACGCACCTCCCAGCCACAGCATCCACTCGCGACGGACGCGCGCATCCGCGCCGAAGCATGCAGACTCCTCTTCAGCCTCGTCAGACTCAATGAACAGCCCCTTTTGCAGTGACCTTGTGCCGAACGCCCCTAGGCAGACTCGTGTCAAGCTTGACTGGAGATTTGTAGACTCTCAGAAGTGTGTCCTTGGAGTGTTTGCCTCACGGTCGCGATGACCTTCATGATTCAGTGTGAAAGAACACGTTAGCGATAACGGACGTTACTGCTGTTTCCTTTCTTAGTGTTTAGTTCATGCTGTCTTCGTTTAATCTTTGGTTTGTGTGTAACATGTAAAAAAAATAAGAATGAGCGTGATTTGATAAACGAGTCCAGAAAAAACAGACATATATATGTGAACGCATCAAATATTATTTCCAGACGAATAGACTTAAGTTGTGTGGCATACGAATTATTTTTAAAATATTATATTGTACGTTTATCTTAAGACTGTGTGCACTTTTAGTGTCATCTGTGTCTCGGCTCAGAAACCCACAGCGCGCATTTTAATGCGAACTTTTGCATCGCTGGTTTTCAGCCAAATCGTTTCACGCTACCACAAGAAGAGGATTCAAGAAGTTGTAAAGAATGGACTGTAGGCTGAGTGTGTCAATGAAACAAATCAGCCCTGTGAAATCAGTCTTTGTAAGTAGTTACACTTATTCTTGGTTATAAACAAGAATCAGTGGCCGACTCAAAACTCACTTAATAGATTGTGCAATAACTTGTAAGAATAAGAATCTCATTGGGAATTCTCAATTGAATATTGCAGAATCTGAGAAAGAGATGGTATGTACTCCTAAATAATTGTGTAACGTTTTCGTCGTAACGTTTTAGAGGAGTGTGTGAACCGTAAACCGAACCGCTGGCATCCTGCTCAGAGCTTGTAGCCACCCAACCTAACACGTGAAACACTCCGGGCGCTGAATGGCGCGCTCATCTCTGTGAGCCCGGACTGTACATAGGTATTCTTAGTCATGTGTGTAAATAAGCCGTGAAGCGAGTGGAGAGACCCGACTCAACACATTCCTGGGGTGGGTGCCGCGGTGCCTCCATCCCTTTACGGCATAGTTTAGATGTTGTCCAGTTCCTTGTATTGGCTGTTCTTAAGATCTCTCCGATTCGAGGGAGACCGAAAAAAAAAATGTTTTGTGGAAGTTACCCTCCCCAGCTTTGCGAATGCGCATTGCGTAATTTATGTGCTGACACCGCAATTAGTGTAGTTATTATATTGTGTCGACTAATTAGGGTTGTTGTTGTACATACACATGTAGAATTAGCTTAGTGATTACCATTATATCATGGACGCTGTTTAGTAGATGGACCTTATTCCGTGTAACCTAGTGTTCACGAGGACACTCCAAAATTACTTATCATGTGGTTCAGTATAATACACAGGAATGACTTAATTGTCTGGAAAGCAGAATGTTGATATGATTAATCAACGCTTCATGTCCGATGTTGTAAGACGACCATTCTTATATCTTATATTTTCACATTCACTCGCACGTAATTGCAAAAATAATGAACAATGAATAAATGTAATTTTTATCTTCAAATGCTCTATACTGTTACCTAAAAATGTCCGAAAATGTTTTTAAATGTTTTAAGACGAAATGTACCATGCGTAACAAAAAATGCATTGAAGTATTCTGACCGATTTCGGTCTTAATGAGATTTCTATTCCCAGCTACTCCGCAAATAAAATATTACTAAAGGTGGTTATTGTGTTGGTGCTCTTGTGCAAGTAGAATTAATAAATCAATTTAGTTTTATATAGGTGTTAAATTAACAGTCCGTCTTGATTCAGCTATTTCTGCATCGATGTTTTATGTCTTTCAGTTGTGGTAGTTACACGATTATGAAAGTGTATTTTATCTTTCACCACATTCGCTTCTAAAATTCGAAGCGAAAATGCAAATCCGTAGAAAGAAAACTGCATCCTTTGAGAACGAAAACTTCTCCAAAGTTGTAAATAAGTGTTCATGACCAAATCTAGTCAAAGTATTTATATTTCATGTATGTTAAAAAATGCGAGTGGTTGTGCATATGTTATTAATTAGTTGATGATTCTTCTCTGTGGTATATTGAATCACATGTTCCAAATATCTCGGGTTATCAAGACCTTTTCATTCCATCTGATGTCGTTTATTCTCTGTTCAAACCTACCGATCCTTTTCCCGATGATGGTTCCTGGGAGAGCTCAGTTACTGGTTACACCCATATGAGAAAAGTATTCATCGTTTCAAACGGCGCGCCTGCACAATAGATCTTACTAAAAGTTCTGGAGGTTATTCCATCAAAAACTACGAGCATACAATAAGTTAACGCAAAGTAACTAATTTTTCTGACACGTGTTATATAAGCTAATCATTTAAAACAAGTCATTAATGACTAATAAGTGTTTTAAGTTGATTTAAAAGAGTATAAGCGCATTTTGAAAATATATGCAAATATACATAATCGTATTCCAAATAATTTGACCACTTTCAGTTTTATATCAAGTTCAAATAATCACAAAATCTATCAAATAAGAGAAGTTAGAGGGTACACGAGATGCTGAAAACTAAGGATCAGAATGCGCATAACAATGATTGAATTTTGTTATTAATATTTACAAATATTGAAAATGTTACTGACATTTAAGTTCCATTTAAAAAATGTTTAATAATGGTTTCATTTTAAGAGTGAATTGCTGCCGGGATTGTAAAGCTCTTTGTGCTAGCTGGATATGTATAAAATTAAGGTAATGGAATACAGTAAAAATATGGATGATCATATAAAGATACTTCCCACGTAAATGGTGAAAAGTTTTGCTTACATTCCCACTACGTTTTCACTTTTAAATACGTCCTTATACAATTGCTATTTGAATTCGTCGATATCTTTTGAAGTTTATTTACATGTGAAGTTTGATGAAAGGATAAACCTTAACTATAAATTTTTTTCCCTTAAAAATTGTAAAGACTTGAGTCAAATGTTCATTCATAAATAATGCAAAATCATGGAATGAGGATTATAATATTTATTTCTTATTCAAAGAACTGCAACACACTATTTTTAACAATTGGTTACAAAAGTATTTATTCTGCTTGAAATTGTTATTCCCTGTAAAATTGTTATTCTGCTAAAATGCTGGTACGATACGAATTCAGAAATTACTTTTTATTGATACGCATATAAAAATTGTATAGAATATCGCATATAATTAATTTTCTAGATCAATCTACCTCCTTATTTAAGTACAATCAATAAAAATTATAAGAATGTAAACAATTCCACTTGATAGACCGAAAAAAACTAAAACACTAAAGATATTGAATGTATAATTTTTAGATTTACAAGCAGAAAATTCCTGAAAATTTTATAAATTCACTTTACAGAATGAACATTTTATTTCAATTATTATTACTCGTTTTTTTTGCATAACAATCTGTGGTTACGCGCTAAAACGAACACGTAGACAGAACAATTTATTTTCCTTTCCCGAAATATTTTGAAAAGGGCGTTGTAACGTCATATTTTCGTGTTCTTGACGGGATGAAAAAAATAATGATTCGAGAATGAGTGTAACATAAACTTCTCTTAACTTTTCCCTAATAATCAGAACAACTCAAATCGAATATAGCACCGACAACTCATACCATCAAACAAACTAAGCAAACATGCCTACAATAAAAACAAGAAATAACAATAAATACAAAATCAATCACGAAAACAACTAGCAAACACACAAAAGCATCTCCAAACAACAATTACAAAATCAAAAATTACAAAAACAACAATTGCAAAGACTCCAATACTAATTAGAAAAAACAAGCGATAAAAAAAGAACAGACATTAGAAAAGCAGGCTTGAAAGCAAAGCCAGAGCTTTCTGCAATCCCGGCTCGCCAGCCGCCCCGTGGGCCGCGGCGAGGATTGGCGCCGGGGCGCGGGCGCGCACGAAAAACGCAGGCCGCGCCCCTTCATCGGTATGCTCGCGTCATCGCGGCCGATGGCCGGCGGCGCCGGTCCCGCGGCCGATGCTACACACGTGTGGGGCGCGTGTTATTAACTGAGCCAGTAACAGAGGAGACCTGCCCTGAATGCCGGGTTGCAGCGCCGCCTCCACCCACGCCCCGCCCACGCCCCTCTCCCCTCCACCCTCCCACCCTCCACCCCGCCTCGCCCTCGAGCTCTCCCCGTCCGCTAGTGTCTCTCATCAAACGTTCAATCCGCCCCTAAAATGCATTTGGTAAATGTTAGATCGTATGTTGGGTATACGCTATATTACATTTTTATGTATAAATGTAATGTATGTTATTTACCAGAATTGATAGTATAATTATAAACCAAAGTTCATTTGGTTTTGTAAAAAAATACGTGTTTTATTTCAATTGGTACTCCTCATCAGATGTGATAAATATCCATGTGATATTTGTCAACTGGTGTTCTACTCCTTAGCTATTTCCCAGTGTTTTTCTCTTCCTTTACTTCCTTCAGCACGTTTAAATAATTGAAACAACTGCATATTGAAAGACGTTTAAATTTTTAAAACAGTTGTTGAATATGTTTGTGAAGTACATCTCTGGAACAAACTCATTATGAATTGTTTCGACGAATCTTACGAGTATTGAAAACTTACATTAATTGAATGCAAGTCCTTCACCTATTGATATTATTTTTATCCCAGAAGTGAAATATCTAAAAACATCTTATTAATCTAATTCATACAAGCAAGTGATTTCGAACATATTAATTAAAGTATTTACATGTCAGAGTACTTTATGTTTGGTGTAACATCAGCATGAAAATTATGAAGAAATAAAACACATATTACATATTTTTTTATCTTCATCACGAAAAAAAAGAGAAACAGAGAGGGGAAAGAGAAACAAAAAATACATAATTCACCACCGCAAGCGAACAAATAGCAAAGTACTGTCTGTTCTCATCAGATTTCATTGTGTGATTAATATATCTAAATCATTGTGTGATGTCTCATAGAAGATGACATCACGAAGCATCTCCCACACTATAGCGAAAATCTAACCTGTCATCAAACATTAAACCTAACCGCGAAATCACTTTTGACTCACATTAACCGGTACGTAGTGCAGATCTCCTATCACATTACTTCTACCAGAGCATTCTACTTTATCTGCAGCGCCGAAAACAAAGCGTGAAAAGGGCGCGTCCTGCCAGCCCTTCCCACGGGCGAGCCGCGGCCCGCGCGTCCGATGGGGAGCAGAGCGCACTCATTCCCATTCGGCGGTGGCCGCTGGCGCGCGGCGGCGCGGGGCGGGGCGGTGTGGCGGGGTGCTCGCCGCGCTTCATGTTTACTAAACGCGGCCGGACCGGGCCGCAATGAATAAATAAATAATTTCAGACCATTTAAAAGGGCCACGGGACGCTTCCGGGCGCGTGCGGCCCGGCCCGCCCCCTCCCGACCGACCCCGCCCCCACCCACCCTCCCACAACGCCCTCTTCCCGCGCTCGCGGCGTTTCCCTGCCTGCGTCGCTAGCTCTGCGAACGGAGTTGGGGGGACGCGTTGCCGGCCGGGCGACGCCACCGTTGCCTATGCATAAGGCAGTTGTCATTTTTGACCCCGTTTATTAACTGCGCACCTCCTCCCTGCGCGGCGGCCGGCGCCGCCCCCTTCCTGCTCCCGCCCCGGCCACCGCCCCGGCCCCGACCCCGGTCCCCGGCCCAGCCCCCGCCCCGGCCCTCGCCCCGAGCCCCCGTCCCGGCCCCCGCCCCGGGCCCCCGCTCCGCCCCTCGGCCCCCGCTCCACTCCCCGGCCAGCGCTCCGACCCCCGCCCCGGCCCCCGCCGCGGCCAAGCACCCTCTTCCATCCCGGCAGTCGGCGCTGATTAGCATTTGGGGCTGGACCACGTGACATGCGCGGCGGCGTGCGCGGGACTCGCCGGTCCCGGGTGCTGCGCCGCGGCTCCGGCAGTCCGCGCCTAGTTGCGCCGCGGTCGGTGACCCAGACGGCGCCGCCGCCGGCTCTCGATCTCTTGGGGCATTTTAAAAAGAAATAATACTTATTTTTGTATAAGGGCGTTATAAGGGTTCTAATCGAGCGGCGACAATCGAGTGGCCGAATGCTTTCTATTCCCCGAGATCATTAGAACCAGTTAACAGTGAATTTTAATTATTCATATTGACTTATTTTCTGATGAACTAGTTCTTAACATGACTCGGTTTGTCATTTCACATTTCCCTCCCATAAATTCCCTTCATAATTCCGTCTCATAATAGAACACGTGGCAACATTCAATTATTTTCATATTTCCGTCGTCGAAATCCGCTCCTATAGCTTCATCAATATTGGGGAAATTTGTGAGTATATTTTAACTTTCTTTTTCAAATGTAAAATAAGATGCAGTTTTGATTAATTGAAAGACCCATTTATAGTTATATATTAATAATATACTTCATACTACAAAAATGTGAGAATATTCATTTTTCGTCATCTCTCTCATCTTCTTGCGTAGAATCAAAGGTAGTGAATAAAAAAATCTTATATGACTATTAAACAGGATATTTGCCTGGCAATTGATTTAAAATGCAATAAATTAATGAACTTTGGGGCTGTTAACTAATTTATAAACGTTCGGTTTAATGTTTGATGAGAAGTTAGATCGACGTCAAAATTTGTAAAACAAAATACTTTCAAATTGAACTATGTGTCTCCGTCTCTGCAAATTTTTCAGCCTGACACGCAATAGATGCTGAGAAAAAATAAGACATGGAAAACACGTTTCTCGTTGTATCTCTGCAACAGACTGCCCAAGGAGGCTGATTTTTTGTGAACTTACTTCATTTTGTATTCTCTTTCGTATGAACATCGCGATTATCAATTTGGTGTTTGGGGGCACTTTTTACCGCCTTATGCGGCTATACCCTTTGACCAAGAAATTGTAACATAACACAAAACAACTTAATTTATGTTCCTTTGAAATATCTTTTAATCTCTATGCTGCATACCTCATATCTCATGCTTTTATTTTTATTTCTATTCTTAATCCTTGTTTTTACGGGCAACTTACTCTGCCAAACGTTACAAACATAAATTGTAAAAACTGTAACCCCAAGACATTAAATCTGCGACAATTGTCCAAAATAAAATTTTCAAAAATCGTCAAAACGCCAAAGTTCATTCCGAACTCTGAAATACGTAAGTAGGTCAAGTTAGAAACCCTAGTGATCCTACATATAAAAAGGGATCAAACCAGTATTACGTGGATAAAAAAGTCTCGGACATCCGAGTATTTCTGGTTGCTTTTCTTTGGTTGCGTGCGTTTCGTTCCTTTCCAGAACGCACAAGGCACGAAGTTGGAGAAGCTCAGATTGCAGCTGGTGGACCCAGGCAAGGCATTAAACGTCAGACATGTCTTTAAACTCACGACTAGTCTCTCGACATATGTAGTAGTGTAGTGTGTAAGAGGAGAGGGAAAAAGAAGAGACAAGGAGGGGACGAGGATGAGAGAGGAAATATTGTACGCGGACAGTGGTCCGTTTGTTAGGGTACTGTTGAGGTCATCGCCTGATATTGATAAGAGAAACCGCGAAAAACAGATCAGAAAAGCCGGCCGCTAGAATTCCCTTCTGAATAGTGGTTCCATTCGCCCAAGCTATCTAGTTGGTTTGGAAAATCTACCGGCGGGCCTCTCCCAAGGAACACCCAGTCAACAATGCTACAGAAGAAATTATTTTGACGCTGAGCAATCACAGCCGCTTTCATGCAGACAATCCATTTTCACAATTTCATCTATAAATCGTGATCAAATTACCTACTGCTCAATGAAAAAAAATTAACTACTTGTGCTACAACATATACTTTCTCTCATTATTGGTTACGTTTACATAATATGACAGTCTTACACATTCTATCCTACTAGCACTTCAGTCGCCTCTTGAAACATTCGCAACGAAAGGTTTCGTAAGAGGTTCGAAAAAATATATCTTTAATTTATCTAAAATGTATATGTATTCAATTAAATTATGTGTACTGAAAGTTTTAAAAAAATATTTCCCCAGAATGGATTTGAAACTCGAGCGCTTAGAATGAAAACGAAACGATATTTTCTTTGAATACGAGTTCGACTGCTAAAATGGATTTTTAATGTAATGATGATTCCAAAACCTAAGATGAAAAATTGTCACGATATATTTGAAAATTACGCCCAAACACCCAATATTTTCAAAAATTAGGTAATGAAATTATGTAAAGACGAAGAAAAGATTTCGTTAAGAAAAAAATTTCTAGATTCAATATTGAAGACGTAGAACAAATTCCAAGAAAAATAAACTTTATAATGTGTAAAAAATATAAGTGGTAGTAATGAAAATTGGACCTTTGAGTAAATTTGGCTCACATCACGATTGCAATGATTTCACTCAATAGTGTGCGAAAACTACTCATATTTTCAAAAACCTTGTACACATATTTTTGTAAAGATCTAATTCTGAAGAACAGACTTCATTAAGGCAGTTCGCTCCGAGCAGGAGTAGGGTACACATCGCGCTCCGCTCTGATCAGTCTCAGCGAAAGTGAGGTACTGTTTCGACAAGTTTATTCAATTTAAAGTACTAAAGTATTAGTGTCAATGTGAAGTGTAGTGTACAGTGCGCCGCACAAAGCATATCTAATTTATCCAATAATTAGTGGCAGTGCAGCGCCGCCCAGCCCTGGCTTAGGCCAGAGCATCGCCGAGGCCATGGCGGCCGTGTACGGCACGAACGCCATGGACACATCACCCAGCCCAACACAGATTCATCAAGTGGACCATCTAGAAGCGGAAGAACAGCAAGGAATCCGTGTCCAGCAGCTACCTTCGTCCGGTCATATCGTGGCTAGTGGAGGCTATCAACTGGGAGTTAAAACACCGCTCGCGAGCAATGCCGGTAAAGGCATATCCGAGGTTAGTAACCATGACTTAGCGGCCTCGCCGTAGGCCAAAATGCCCAGTAACGGTAGTACCAATGTAAACTTTACGAACAACAGTGGAAAAATAAATTTTAACGATAGCAGTGATGAATCATTACCTAACAAATAATCATCGAATACCACAGACTATGTATACTCAGTGTCGATTGGAAACAGATACGCACCACTAGAGAAACTAAATAAAAAACCAAGGTTCATGTACATTAACGACACTTCGAATAAAGAAAACGAAAATGTCAAAATTCCTCCTATTTATGTTGACGATTTAGAAAGCATTTCAGAATTCAACAGGGAAATAAAAACTATGCTAACAAATCAGTTCACCTCAGATATTAAAAACAACCTAGTCAAATTATTGTTCAGAACCTTTGCAAATTTCAGAAAGGCTATCAAACATTTAATTAATACAAAAAGTTTTCAATAGTGTTTAAAATCTTACATCAATGGCTCAAGAAGAAATATACGAAGACTTGAAGGAAAAGCGTTTATCATTAATTATTGTCACACGACTTTAAAAACAACCCCCCCATACATGTTGTAGTGCGGAATTTGACGGTCGAGACAGTACTCAATCTGTGCCTCGAATTAAACCAATTTGTAATTTGAGTGTTAAACCTGAACAAAGACGAAAAACAAAGGCCCTGCTCAATGTCTGCGCTGTCTAGACTTTGAATCCACAAAAAATAACTGCAACCACACAATCGCGTGTATTTACTGTGCTGAAAACATCACAGTAATTCACAGCTGCAATTGTCCCCAACGGGAACAAGTTCTGATATGTGAGAACTGGAAGGGCCCCCACCGCGGAGATACACGAACTCAGGAATGTCCTTACTACAAGAAACTTATAGTCCCCCCCAACAAATGCACAAGCAAGGAATCCCAAAACAAAACAAAGCAATGGCAGGCCTCCCGCACCTCGATTCTCCACCAACAACTTCCCAATTCTCCAATCAAATAATCAAATTCCAAACTTCACTTATATGAATAATCCGCTTAGAACAAATCCAAATACACATTTCACTCAAAACCCCGGGCAATCACCTCATCATATTCCTAATCAAAGTAATAACTCATTTATTCACTCACTAATTAATTCCATCACAGTCTATATAATCAATATAATAAATACTATTATTCCATCAATCATTAGCAACATACAAAATTCATTCTCAGCGTATTTTAATAATCACAATGGCAGTACAACACCTTAGATAGATAAATAGATAAATCTATTAAACTGGAATGCAAATGGCATAACCAATAAACAATGAACTTAATTATTTCCTAAAGCTAAAAAATCAAAATAGCCTGCATAACAGAGTCCCGTCTTAAAATCAATAACGTTTTCAACATACCAGGTTACCATTTACTCAGAACCGACAGACTAAACAGCAATGGAGGAGGAGTCATAATTCTTATTGACATATCTGTCCCATATATACAAGTAAACCTCCCTAGTACACCCGGCTTAACAACAGCAATTAAATTTCCGAAACAATAGACTTCTAACAGTGTTTGCAGCATACAAATCACCACATATAAAAATACAAGACACAAATATAGAATCATTATTTCATCTGAACACCCCCACCCTACTCATTGGAGATCTAAACGCAAAAAACACCAGTTGGGGATGTAGAATTACAAATAATACCAACCGTCACTCATTAAAACTAATAACTGACCTAAATTTAAGAACTTTAATCCTACCAGAACAAACACATTACTGAAACGCCCCAACAAACACCCAGACATTTTGGATATCGCACTTACGGACACACAAACCACATACTACATAACTCCTCTATTTGAACTGGTTTCCGTCCATTTACCAATCATCATCTCTACATACACCCCTCCCCCACTCCCACGCCCACCCACATATTAAACACGAACAACATAAACTGGAAGGAATTCAGGAAAATAATAACAAATAAAACCCCCAATTTCAAAAATTGAAACACCCCCATTGGAAATAGAAAGGGCAATTTCATACTCACACGATGTACTTACCAACACTATTAAACAATTACAATCCAATAGACTCCTCATCACCCAAAAACATTTAACAAATTACTGCCAGAAAAAATACTAACAATAATCCACACTAGGAACAGAACCAGAAGAGTATGGACGAAACTCAGAATCCCACAGTTCAAGAAAGAATTGAACCTTTCAAATTCAAAAACAAAAAAAGCAATAAACTACTTTCATTGCTCAACCTACAATAAAACCATTAAGCATAACCAATAATTCTCTCTGGCAGTTCACTATAAAAATTCTAAAAAAGAAAAATAGCATTCCACCTCTAAATACGACAACGGGGGGGAAATTCGCCCCATTTGACAAAGCCGAAGCATTGGCCGATCATTTTGAAACAACATTCACTCTCAACAACACACCAACTCATTCCGATCATGCGATGATATTACAAACAGTTTCAGCCCCGAACTATGATGTACCACATAAGATAAAATTCATATCCCAAAATGAAGTGAAAAACATAATTGAAAAATTTCCGCTAAAAAGCCCCTGGTCACGATAAAATTATCAATAAGGTTTTAAGAAACTTCAACCATAGCCTACATAAACAGCATATATAACTCAATGATAAGAATTATATATTACCCTATAGTATGGAAAAACTCAATCATAATACCTATTCCAAAACCATATAAAAATCATAGCAGTGTAGAAAACTACAGACAGATAAGTTTGCTAACCACACTTTCAAAAATTCTCGAGAAACTAATTCTAAAAAGGTTAAATAGCTACCTACAAAGAGCCCAAATTATTCTATTACATCGGTTTGCCTTCATAGATCGTGTATCAACAGCACACCAACTACTCAGACTCTCAGAAAATATCCACACAGTGTTTCAAAACAAACATCATACAATAGTTTCATTTCTTGACAATTCACAGGCGATTGACCGAGTATGGCACGAAGGACTATTATATAAACTCCGAACAATGGGAACACCAACCTACTTAGTAACCATCAAAAGTTTTCTAACTGATAGATCCTTTACAGTTTCGTAGAAAATCACATCTCCAACCCCCGCAAAATATTAGCAGGTCATCCACAGGGTTCACCATTCTCACCCACGCTATTGAACATATACACAGCTGACATACCCACTAGAATACACACAGAATTAGCACAATTCGCTGACGATACCGCTATCTACAAGTCCAGCCACTCACTTAAGACCATTACAAACAGGATACAGCATCAGCTAAATGAAATGGACAAGTGGTTAACATTGTGGAAAATCAAACTCAACCCAACTAAATCAACTGCTAAAATATTCTCAAAGACCATTTTCCTACCCACCGCCATTACACATTCATAAACACACAATTCCATTGATACCACAATACCAAACAGTAAAATACCTCGAGATGAACTTTGACACAGGACTCAACTGGAAAACGCACATAACACTAAAACAACAACAAGCAAAAATAAAAATAGCTCAACTAAAACCCCTTATCGACTCAAAAAGCTATCTATCTCTTACAAATGCCGTTACAATTTACAAAGCAATTGTCAGACCATTAATGCTGTACGCATGTCCCATCTGGACCAATGCATCTATTTCTAGCATTAATAAACTTCAAATTGTACAAAATATATTCCTCAGATTAGGAACACATGCCTCATGGTTTATCTCAACCGCCCAACTTCATAAAGAACTGAATATATCACCGATCATCAAACATATACACATCAATAAACGTCTTTCCAATAATTTTTACTCCATCCTAAATACAATAAACCGAGCAGTCCACTACAACCTGGCCTCTTTAAATGACTTTCCTACTATAATTAAGAACAGATTCCCTTTTAAAGCGTTCTTGAACATTTTTTTCTATTAATTGTTCATATTAGGGGCTCTTGTAGTTTCCTACACCATTAGTAATGTAGTTTAATGTTAAGTTTAGTATAAGTTACAATGTAAGCCAGCAAAAGCGCATGAAATAGAAGATAACTGAACTGTGTAATTTCCAAACACTGAATAAATAAATTAATAAATTAATTTAAAAAACTTAATTAAGAAAAATCTCTGCCTTCAACAATGTTGGAGGATGTCGAAAAAATTTTAACTTTCGCAATTTTCAGTTTTTTAGGATTTTCTAATTATAATGCTGCATCTAGTTTCCAAATAGCAGTTGTGCTATGTCTTGAAAACATCTTTACCATACGAAGTGCGGAATATTCAATAAAATAACTTTTATCTATTTTTAATTTAATTTTTTAATGAAAATAAAAAAAATAAAAAATAACTATAGTGGTAAACAATAACTAGGTACTTGTAAATTAGAGAAAATCAAATAAATTTTATATAATCTGGAGTATTGGCCATTTGCCGACCTGGATGGCCGAGGTGGCTAAGAGTCAGCGCCGACTCAGCGCTTCGGTCCGAAGGGTCACGGGTTCGAGTCCCACCTTGGGCATGGTTGTTTGTCCCTTGACTTTGTATGTGTTATCGCGGAGGGCCTCGCGTTCTGCTGACCGCAGATCAGAGGAGCCCGCAATTGTGTTGGTCTAGAATTTCCATACATTAACAACCTTAGTCTTTCCAATAGTGTTTATCAAACTCGTTTTTTGTTCTGCACAATTTGTGAGAAGCATTGAAGGTTGTTTTGGAACAAGCATGCAAAAACAAGACATCACAAGCACCAGTACTCACCCACCCCTCTTTCGTTTCATCGCCCCCACCCTGCATCCCTCACCCCCGCTCGTCGCGGCCCTCGAGATGTCTCTCCCCGACCGGCGTGTACAAAGCGACGGCGAGGGCGGCGAGGGCGGCGAGGGCGGCGGCGAGAGCGGCGAGGGCGGCGCCACGGAGGCGACGGAGCTGCGGTGGCGTGTGCCACATCGCCAACACTCGTCCAATTGCCTTTATTGGCGCTTTGATCCGTCGCACAGAGTCCGGCTACGAGCGGTGCACACTGTTCCCAATGCACCGGCCGAAGCACACAACAAGGACAAGCGCACAATCGTTTTCGTATGTATGCCTATTTTTGGCTATCTGTGGATGTCTTTTGGGCATCACCACATCGGCAGAGCCTTTTCCTGGTTCAACCACTTCGGTTACGTGTTTTGTGAGTCCATGTCGGACTTGTTTGCTCGTACGCCCCTTGGGGCTTGGAACAGTATTAGTGGTGGATTGATCCATTGATTAATGTTTCCGGGCACGTCAACCGCTGTTGTCATGAGTCCTGTTAGTGTAGTGCCTGGAGGTTGCGGTGTTCCTCCCGCGCTGGATGGTGAGATCCAGGCGCCGACTTAAACGTCAAATTGTCGGGGATTTCCCCCACCCCCAGGTACCACCCCAGCAAAGCACAGTCCCAGTCTCGAGAAGCTGTAAACTCCCAACTGGTCCCCCGACATTTGTGGAAGAGTAGTGCATTTAAGTGTGTGTATAAGTAAGGGGCAAGTGGAAGGAAAGATAGCGTGCGGTCTGTAGCTCGTTTGTTACTGAGTACAGTAACTCCGGTAATACCGGAGCAGTAGCTCCGGTATTCGTCTGGTTTTGATCGGGGAAACTGCAGGAAATTAAAGATCAGATTAGCCGGCCGTTAGAATTTTCCTCTAGACAGCGGGTGAATTGGACCTACTTATGGAGCTAGTGTCGAAGAACGGTCTCTGACCTATTCTCGTCAGTTTTTTGGTGGTAGAGACCTAGGATGACACTAGTTGCCGTTGACCGCAGTAGCCCAAGGGCCCGTTGCGTCACCCTACTATTTAGTTAGATGGAAGGTTTGGTCTTGTAGACCTAGTCTCAGAACTGATAATGCTGGTTTACAAATATGAAGAAGAATAGGAAGTTCTGTTCATTCTCAAATTAAAAAGCCGATGTCGCTAACCCAATTCCTTAACTACGCTCTGAGAAGTAACGGAGGTTAAGTCTCAGGTCTCTGATTGAGTGACCGTCTGGGAATCCTGAGATCTAACAGCGCCGAGCCCCTGGCCGAAGGGATAAAAGACAATGACTGACCACGACTGACGATGACTGGCTAGAGTATAGGAGGATTACTCCAAACCATCGATGACAAGGTGGCGAACACAGAAAGTTGATTGCATAGGTTTCCGCGGCTGGAGTATGTCTGTTGGCTATCCGGGAAAAGCCGCGTCAATGTGCTCGTAGATAATCGAGCACATCGACGCGGCTTTTCCCGGATGGCCAACAGACACAACAGAAAGTTGTTGCGAATTGTAACGCTTGGGATACCGTTTCGTCCCACTGTTCGGCGAGGGTTGGCGCGGGCGGAGCGGGTGGCGCAGGCGGCGGTCGCCGTTAACGTGCGAGGGGCTGCACCGGAACTGCGTCCCCTACGTGATGCGCCTGCGGCTGCGGCGGTGAGGACGGCTCAAGGAGAGAGTGCCAAGGAGGCGAGTGGGGTCTGGCGGGTTGTTGCTAGTGCGGCTAGTGTGCTAGCTACCCACAATTTGATTCCTGGTTGCAATTCAAGTCTCTGCATACGCAGTTTGTCTTGGAAGGATGGATGCCCTGGTATACGTTGGGTTCTCGCGTACCTGCACATCCTCTTGGCTCTCCAACCCTTCATATTATCATCGTTCACTGATCCCGTAGATACAGCGGCGGCCCGCTCAATAGCTGTCAAGTTGCTAGCTTCCCACTCGTAAGTACCGATGTTCAAATACCGAGCGATCCACATGGAAATTGTGGTGATCGTAGGAGTTTGCGGAAGGTTTTTCTCGGGGTTTATCCGTTTCTCCTACCTCTGATTCCTTCATTAGTCCATAACCATTCATGTGATATCATCGTAAACAACTAACCACTGTATCACTGATCCATTCAGTTATATCCATGAGGAAAATTCAGAAATCATAATAAAGAATAACACATCTCTAATAAATGTCTCATTTTGTGAGGCAGAGAACCATCAAAATACTAAACTATTATTTACACAAGCTCCCACTTCTCCCTTCTCTCCCTTTCCCTACCCGCGTCCCTGTCTTACACTCTCACCTTACCATGCTCATAGAAGAGAGAAAGAACAGTAACGCTACGAGGGAAATAGACTGTTTTCAACTGAAAACAGCTAATTGTCGAGTTCTCTTCACAAAAATGTGAATAAACCATATTCATATACGTAGTAAATTACTTTCTCTAACACATTGGGGAGTCATAATTCAAATTCTGTTGGTCCTTAAAACCGAAAAATTGACTGACGGCTGTAATGTCCGTCCGTCAGTCCTTACCTCGGTGGTCAACCTGAGCGCCTAAATCATTCAAATGATTTATTTTCAAAAATTATATTCCCCGATTGATCTGATCGAATTCGAAGTCTTGCGAGATATAATGATTTTGGGCGGCTGTTTTTTTCATGAAGAATCAACATTTTCAATTTTTTCTCAAAAATTACTGAAAATCAGATTATCAGATATGCTGAAACGCCTATAGTTTTTTATTTTTTCCTCGGATTGGGGAAAAGACTAAAATGAGCAGCACAGGACTTATTTTCTGCGAACTCTTTGTAATTCCAAAAACTGCAAAAAATTAACATTACAAAAATATAATTATGATTTATGTCCTTCAATGAAATCGGTTCTGTACAACAGATAGTTCATAAATTAGTGATCCTGAAACAGCATATACTTTCTTACATTATTTCTAATCTTTGCATTTTTCGAAAATACATAGACTTTGGCGAAAAGTTCTACGCCAGTTTTAAGCGTACCATTAAAAAATAAAGAAAAAATTTGGAGCCTTTTTTGAGAATTTTTTTAATAAAATACCTTAACTCTAATCAGAAACAATGCGAAAACTCGTATTTTCAAAAATTGTATGCGATATTTGTAAAGATCGAATTTTTAAGGATATATTTCATTGAGAAGAATGCCTGTGTCATTAATAATGTACTTTCGCAATGCTAATTTTTTTCAATTTCGAAAAATATTGTTAGCCGAAAATGAGACAAGCACCAGCTTTTTATTTTGTTTTGCAACATCCGAAAAATAAAACTAAAGAAAAAATTTGGAGTCGCTTTTGAGATTTTTTATAAATTGCATTTCATGCACAGATTATGTGAATATCAATCTTTTTCAAAAAAAAATTACGTTACCTTATTTAAAGATCTGACTTTTAGCAACAGATTTCACTAAGGAAAATCTATCTTCAAAATTCTAGTTGTAGAAAGGAAACGCAAAGTTTGCAATTTTCGAAAGCCCTTTACTCTATCCGAGGACATAGTTTAATGAGAAACATTCGTGCCATTTTTGAAAAAAAATTGAAAATTCTGAGGCTTTATATAAAGTACCCTCAAACATCAAAATTCCCATTTTAAATTCGTAGGGCTTCAAGTTAGTTCAGATCCATTGGGAAATATCAATTTTAGAAAGTGTCTGCTAAGTCTTCGATTTCTTGGTAACTTTCTAATTATATACGAGAAAAGGGGAGAGGGAAGGAAGGCGAGAGTGGGTGCGAGTGTAGATAAATTGATAAGTTATGATAGAAGTAGTTAAAAAGAAAACAATAATATTGGTATTCAAGATGACAGTGAATTCATACAATCATCTTTTAATATCAAAAACATATCCTCAAAAAATGATCAAATTTAATAGCTCACCTAACTGGATAATTGACGGATAATAAGTTAACAGTAATAGTTCATTCCACAGTTTAAAGAAGCGCACTTAGAAATTTATTTTGGTTTCGTAAATACAGTTTTAAACAGTAGATAATATAAATATTTTTTCTGTCGATATAAACATATGATTTTGAATTATGAAATATAGTTTTCCTTTCCTAGCGATCAATTCCAAATATTTTTAAAAGCGCAACTAAACAATTCCAGTTTCTTTCGGTGTTCGTTAATGGTAAATGGAAAGAAACAGCATTGATCAATATTGCTTAAGACAAGAATACAGTAGATAACCGTATAAAGTCACAAATATATGGCCTATTAATGTTCGTCATATACACAATAAAAACTTATGATTAACACTTAATTTGAGAAAAGGCATGCAAACTGCTTCGATATTCTTTATTTCCCTAAATAAAAATTTTGTTCTAATTTACACTCCCCAACTAGATTCTCTGTTTTACGAAACAACTGATCGAATGACCCAATTCCACCGACAACAATACACTCATTGCAAGATTACTTGTAACCATTACATTTGTTTGAACACGTCTCTCTGATAGGCGTAATCATTGTTAAAATTGTAGTATGTACAACACAAAATAGTAAAAATTGTTTAATGATAATAATACAATAATAATAATAACACAATAATAATAGAGAATTTGAACAAGAAACTATCAGTTTAAAACAAATCTTGGAGAAGGGTCACTGACTTAGCTACTGTGAAGGAAGCCGCTGAAATGACTTATTGCCCGAACAATGCACATCGGTGGGGGCAACCTCTCTTCCTCTGGCGGCGCGGAGGGTGAGGACGCGAGGGTGTCGCGACGCTTCCCGAGGACACATCATCCTAACCCCCCACCCACCCCAGCACTTCCTCGGCCGCGGGGAGCTTATTAGAAACAAAAGGCGCCTGCTGGACCTCGACAGAACACGAGTTAAGAGTGGCGTTATTAACAACACTAAATGCTCCGTTGAGACGTTCCGTTCCATATTCATAAGACCTTAACGACGTCTCTGAATATAAACATTACTACACCACATCTATTTAAAGCCCATATCCTCCCTCCAGCTTTAGTCTTTGTGCTCGCTAACGTCTCGGATCCGCCTCCCTCTTTATTACCCCCGCTCTTCAACGACAGCTTTTTATTCCCCTAAATACTTTTTTCTTTCCAATTCATTGCATAATTAAGGAAGAACTCTATTCTCCCTCAATTCTTCTTTTTTATATTTTTAATGTAACGACTTGAACCGCGCGTGTTCCGGAATACGGGAACAGCTAATTTGCACCCACCCTTGTGACCCGGCGACGCCGAGGTCGCCCTCGCGAACGATTTTTAAAAGCGTTCTGATGAAGAACCGAGCGACCTCCGCAGGATGGGAAGGAATGCGAAAGAATTCCAAAAGCTGATGCAATGAAATAATAGGATGGCGGGTGTTATTACTTGACAAAGGAAAGGAAGGAATTCTTCAGCGTTTATGACCTTACGCCACGTGTTTCGAAGGAAGGGAAACGTTTTAAAGAAGGCGAATTTTTGGTGTCCTTTCATGTTGTTTCGGTCCAGGGCAGCAGGGGAGGAGGATTTCCATTTGCATCTGGAGAAGGAACTGGTCGCGGAAAGCTTGGTATTGCGCCAGGAAGTATTTTAATCACGTGTCTTTAAGTTGTGGATCGAATTTGAAGGAAAGTGAAGACCTTTGTGTTCCGTTTGAACTTCAAGGAATGTTTTACTCAATTCACTCTCTGGCGTAAATTACGACAATTTCTTTTTGGTGGGTTTACATGCTACGTACTTGAAAACCAAATAATTCAAGGTAATGTCATCATTAACGTTTTATTCTATTAATAAGCAAATTTTGATGACTTTGCCATCATTCTCAGATTCGTCGTCTGAAAGCTGATAATTCAACTAGTTTTTGATAGAAGAATTCTTTCATTTTTCAAATGCCATAATGAGACTAATCTATCGAGACCTGCTTACCGAAGAAATGAAAACGTTAGTAAAAACTTCTACTAGAAATACTTATACATCTCAACAAGTAAATATCCCAAAGAACATTTTAACGGTATGAACTGACATCATGAAACTGAGGCTTAATGAACAAGAGCGTAAACACGGCATTAAGGAAGTGTATTCAGATAAAATCCTGATATATTAACTTGCTATCGAACAGCGTAAACAACATACAATTAATAACTGCGCACATTTAAAAAGAAAGAATTCTAGCGGATTAACACACCAGATCCATGTCGTCTTGAAAAGTCACCAGCCCGAAATGATATCGACAAACAGAAAAGGATCTCCAAATTTAGAAGATCGTGATATAATTAGAAAAATTACAAATTCGCAGTTTCGAAGTGGAAAAAAAAGCAAATGGAATATATGGCCTGAGCAACGAAAGCAGACCCATTCGATGCGTATGAGAGATTACTGGGTTAACAAGATGGCCAAAAAATGTTTTATTTATTTATTTATTTATTTATTTATTTATTTATTTATTTATTTATTTATTTATTTATTTATTTATTTATTTATTTATTTATTTATTTAACGTCAAAAACTGTGTGTGACGTGCTATGAGGAGAAGAGAATTCTATTTTCTAAATTCTGTGATCCCTACCCTAAGCCATATACTAACTGAATTTTGAATATAGAAAAAAATGAGCGTTTTTTGCAAAGATTTTAGCAAAAGTATTCGCTCCTATGTAATAAAATCTATTTTCAAGGGTAAATCAGCAATAAATTTGGACTCTTATCCCTCATCATGTCCTTTGTCAAGAAACAATTCTTCTTGCCGCGAGAACATGTAGAACGATAATTTGAATAATGAAATCCCACTGAATTCTAGAAGACGTGCACAGATAATGAAGTTACCTTTATGTCCAGAAGCAATTGATTCCGAGTGGTGCTAAGTGATCAATTCGCGAAGAAGAAGAAGAATAAGGAGAAGAAGAAGGAGAAGAAGAAGACGAAGAAGAAGACGAAGAAGAAGACGAAGAAGAAGGAGAAGAAGAAGAAGAAGAAGAAGAAGAAGAAGAAGAAGAATAAGAAGAAGAATTGAACGCGGCTGAGAGGGAATAGCGACGCACTTCCGTGCTATCTACGGAACGGACCAAAACAGGTCTCCTTCACTTTCCATGCCCTGCCCCACGATGCGCTTGCTTCCTTGTGCGAGCAAGTAGAGGCTGCCGAACGCGGAGGGGAAGACTCGTCAAGCTTGTGAGGGTGTGGGGAACGCGACGCCGCGCCCCGCCTGCCACGCCGTCCAAAGGGCCTGAATGCGAGGGACACTTCGAGTTAAGTCAGAACCGGAGCGAACAGAAGAAAAGTGTAGTGAAGTAAGAGTGAATGAAATATGTATAATTTATGAATAATGCGTGAACAAAAAAGAACTATTTCTAAGGAAAGAATATTACTTGAATTAAGGAAAATATTTTTTAAAAAATTCTTGTTTCGCCTATTTAGTCTGTCTTTAATTCATTGTATATTTTGAAGGAATTAGGGTCTATACTTAGACAAACATATTTTGTAACAATTTATTCCTTAAGCTTGCAAGTTTCGGGAATTGTTGTTCCCTTTACAGCCTGATAATGGGGACAACAATCCCTGAAACTGTTGGACGCTCATGAAATAAATTGTTACAGAATTTGTCTGTCTATAAATATGGACCATAATTCCTTCAAAATATTTTTTTTCATTTGTAGTACCTCAATCTCATAAACAGACAGCATAATTAAACATCAAATGGAATCCTACAAAAGCAGCTATTAAAATATTTACTTTTACCCTGCATATCTCCAGCACCGCTGACAATAAATAATGAACCCATTAACTGGCTCCCTTCAAATAGTATATAGTATAGCATAAATAGTATACTATAATAGTATAGTAATAAAATTCAAATCGTATAGTATTCAAATATCTAAAGGAATCATGGGAGGCAGTTTATAACGTTATTGACACACATGAAAAATATAATTTATTTTTGTCAGAGCTTTCATTTCACTTTAACGTGCGCTTTCCTATTAAAAAGAGAAAATTAAACATTTCACGAAAAAGTAATACTTGGATCACAAAAGGAATTAGAACGTCGTGTATAAACAAACCGACACTCTACTTTATTTCTAAACATCATAACGTATCACCCTCTTTCCATATCTACTTACGAGAATATAAAAGAATTTTAAGAAAAATAATAGTTCAGGCAAAAATTATGAAAAATAATGAGGATATTTTGAACGCTAAAAACAAAACTAAAACAATGGAATATCGTAAAAAATACGACCACGTCATCACAATATTTCGTAGAGAATGTTGTTTTAAAGGATAATGAAAGACAAACAAGTAATCCAGAAAAAGTTGCGAATCTCTTCAACCGACACTTTTCTAGAATGGCGGCTGATCTTACGAAGGGACTAAAACCACAAAATTCAACATCATATGCTTCTCAAAAAAAATTTCGGCACGATGCTTATTTACGAAACTTCTTCCAACGAAATCCTCAGAATAGTCAGTAAACTAAAATATAAATATTCATCTGGTTTAGATGAATTTCGGGATTGTTCATTAAAAACCTGTGCACCTGCAATTATAGATAGATTTATTACTAATTCTGCAAATAAGTTCCAGAACTTGGTAGCAGAATACACTAACTAAACATTACAGAACTTAACAACTATACAAAATTTTACAAATTTTACACACTTTACAAATTAACATAAAAATTTCACCGTGCAAGCTTCCATAGCACTCCACTTCACTTCACTTCACTTCACTTCACTTCACTTCATTTCACTTCACCTCGCCTCGTCTCACCTCACCATACTGCCAATCACTTTTGCCAATCACGTTTTAATGTGATTCTGACACACTCGTTTCCCTCAACTTCACATCACTGCACTACACGCCACTGCACATAATAATAATAATAATAATAATAATAATAATAATAATAATAATAATAATAATAACAGTAATAGCAACAGTAATAATAATAATGTTATAATAATAATAGTTATAATATAACATACTTTACATATAAATACATACATACAATATAACATACTTTACATATAAAAAAGTGTTGCCAACAATGCCCCCATTAACTCACATTTTCAATGCTTCCTTGTGCACAGGAATATTTCCAGATATTTTCAAAACAGCACAAATTCATGCAATTAGCGGATGTTAAGGAAACAAAACTTCTAGGTCTCTCAGTTCAATCAAAGCTCAAATGGAATGTACTTACAACAGAATTAAACACTTAATTAAACTCATTATGTTATACATTCAAAATTCTTTCTAATTATTCAGCTTCAATTCATGCAGCTGGTTGCATGTATTTTGCAAATGTACATTCCCGCCTGAGATATGGCATAATATTCTGGGGAAGCTCATCCTTTAGTGCCCAGACAGTTAGATTGCAAAAGAAAATTATCCGAATAATGAAAAAATTCCATCCACGTAATGTTCAATGAGCTTGAAATCTTACCATTGCCTTGCCTATTTATTTACGAATCTGTAGTATTTGTCAAAAATGACTTACTTAACGGTCGGAACATATTTTCATGTAATACTGATATTTATAGTTACAACACTCGACGTAGAAATCATGTTCATCAAGTGTCAATATCAACAGCTCACTACAAGAAATCCACATATAATACATGTACGTTACTTTACAACGCATTGATAGATGAAATTAAACAATTAAAATTGGTACACAAATTTATGTTAAAAGTAAAATCTTTTCTGCTGTAAAACTGTTTCTATACAATTAGAGTCTATACTGATCGTCAAAAAGAAAAAAATAATGTTTACTTTAACAAAACCAAGCTATAGTATAATGAATTAGTTTACATTTGCATTGTATAATTTAAAAAAGACTCAATATGCCTGTAACAAACAATGTACTTCCGGGTCAATGACTCCCATCTCGATCGGGTGTTTGCCCAGTTTCCCTGACCCATTGAGCAAATGCTGAGATATCCCCTTGATTTGCTTCTGGGCGTAAATGTAGCTTCACTATGCGCATGTTTTGTTGAGCTTTACTTTTGCTCATAGTGGTAGTAGAGCTTAGGGTGAGTTTCTATTTTGTTAGCAATACAGAAAAATGCAGTTCGTTTATCGTTACAAATAAGTTTTTTATAATTCAGCAACGAAAATAACTAGTTTTTGAAATGTTAACCTCTCGCTTTTTTAAAATTTATTATTATTATTATTATTATTATTATTATTATTATTATTATTATTATTATTATTATTATTATTATTTCATCTTTCTACTATTAATAGTTAAATTGTCGGAAGGGATTCTGAAACTCCAGAAAGCGTGCGCAGATGATTTTCTCTCCCATACGTCACATACAGTTTTTGACTGTTTTTGGCACAAATAAATAAATAAATGAAATAAATAGTACCGTGAGATATCTTGGTCTCAACATGGATACTAAACTGAACTGGAACCAACACATCAATAATAGAATACAGCAAGCAAATAATAAGATTCACCAATTAAAACTCATCATTAACTGATCTTCACACCTCCCGCTCCCAACCGCTATAACCATCTACAAAACTATCATAAGACCACTCCTCCTTTACTCCTGTCCAGTTTGGATCTCCGCTGCAAAAACAAACCTAAACAATCTCCAAATAGAACAAAACCATTTTCTTAGAACTATCACAAATACTCCTTGGTTTGTCACAAACTCACAGATCCACAATTCCAAATTGACTCCATATAACACCACATAACATATCTCTAAACCCAGTTCTATCACTCCATACCTCAAATTCCACACCTAAACAACTTCAGACTCCGGAAAACTCCTCATAGAACTATAATAAAAAATATATCCATACCAGGCATTCCTAGTCAAATTTTCCGAAATATATTGTTTTTAGAGATGTCTGGAAAAGATTTCTCTCCCAAATTAGTTTGTAGTTTAATTTTAGGTAAATTAGAATGTAAGCCATCAATACATATGTAAAGTGTATTATGTACTGGACTGAGTATGCTCAGTAAAAAACTATTAATAAAAAACATCTATTTTTTAAAAAATATTCAAGTTAAGTATGCCAAAGTAATCATCCTCCTACGATTCTTTCAGAATTTCCTCTCAATAACCTTGGTTGAAAGTTTCGGCTAACGAAATTACTGTCAAGGAAATGATAAGTTACCCCCTTCACACTTAGCTGCTACAAAAGTACTCGGTGAATCAACTGAGGAACCTCGTGGCTGAACGTTGTACTGTCATTGTAAAGTAAAATTCAATAAAAATGCCAAAGTGCATACTTATTAATTGTATAATTGGATTAAAAATTAAGTTTAATACGTAACTAATATTAAGTTAGTTTCAGTTATTAAGAAAAGCTCTCATAGAGCTGCATAAGCCGTAAGGAAGTACCGCATTGTATCCAATTTATAATAATCAATTCCCGCCTCTGAAGGGGTACTGTAGAGGGAGAAATTGAAAAATATGTCCAGTATCCATTGCATTGAGATGTGAGACGTATTCTTCTGAATCGAAGAGACTTTGAAAACAGTGTAAATGAAGGAATCGAATAGGACCTACTAAAACTGTGCTCAAAAAGTGATATAGAGTACCTTCATAGTTAACGAATTTATTTTCTATTATAAGCAGTTGTGGTGGTTTCGGTACATTTGGACACCGTTTCCAATGTATGTATGAATGTAAAATTCAAAATAAATATGTAAATGGAGTTTGCATTTGCAAAATTCTTGCTTGAATCTGCACACATAAGGGTCACGTGGTTTTACAAATTGTTTTACTTCCGATTCTAAATGCATAAAACTCGTATTTAATGAAACATTAAAATGATATATAACAAATATGAAATATATATTTCACGTGTTTTGAATTTGATAGCGAAAAGCATGTCGTTGTGAACATGTGGACCTCTGATGACATTAAATTGCAATCGGACCTCATTAGTCATAATAGAAATTATGTGGAAAGCAGTTAAGATACATTACAAGTGACTGGAAGGAAAGTAAATATAATATGGTTCTTAGCTGACCGATTAAAAATCGGCTTCGTCACTGCGACTACCTCTCTGATATTTCGCTAGAAAATAACATTCCATTAGGAACGTACTATATTTTTCGTTAAAAATAATAGTAATTTAGAATCATTTGAATTCTATTATACACGTCATTTAATGACAGATTGCTTATTGTTGATATAGTAATATGTCACTTCGATTTACATACATTTTTAATTATTTAACTAAATATTTTGCTACTATTTTTATTCTTGAAATATTGCATACTCTGTAATTTCGATAAAGAATAAGCCATTAATACACCATCAATAAACTATTTACCAAGCATGAGACATTTAGGGACAAGTAATACTGCATATAATGTCCAGAAACCAAAATCATCGTCTCAGCATGAACATACATATTTGCAAATGAACAGAAAAATTATATATCTAACGAATAACCCATTTAGTTGTGTGAAAATCTTGTTTTAAGGCTCTAAAACGCATCGTATTTGAGATGCATAGGCAGTAGTGTTCTGCAGTGTGTTGCGGGTTGCTTCTGCATGCAACTTTATTTAGTTTAATGTATTTATAACACGTTATATATAACTTTAAGCTTTCTGCACTCTCTCTCTGTATAAACGTAATTTATGCCAAATCTCACACTGCTTCGTGCTCGTAATATGTCTAACAACGGGTACAAACTTTTCTTATTTTATCTCAACATTATAAATACATAGATAAATACTTGCACGTAATCACAAGTATTAAAATGAAATACTTTTCATTTACAAAATTTATTTTTATTTAACGCCAAAAATCAGTAAAAAAACACATTTTGTGTGCGGAGGTAAAGTACAATCTGTGCAAGTTTTGTTGTGTGCCGGAATCTCTACTCTATATCTATTTTAGTATAATTAAAAGAATTATTAATGTAAGGAGCAACAAGGTTTATGACATCATTTGTCTGGCAACATTGCTTAGTTTTTCCGTTATGAAATTTATACAATGGATTTTTAATTGAAAATAATATGTACTAATTAAAATTTTTGTCATAATCATCAACACGTAATTTAAGTTCATGAAAATTTCAGTTGCCTTGTTTTGTGTGTTACAAAAACGGTCGAAATTTTACTTTCATCTAACTTGCAACAAAAAGAAAACCACTTGAACAACCAAATACATCTATACTACAATACAATACACAGAACAGAAACATGCAAACAGAACCAGATGCGTATGTCTTGTAAGATGGCGCCAACACGTGTTTTATGAACTATTATTTTGATAAGAATGTGCTTTATTGCATGTTGTAGGAGGAACTGGTAACATCATGAAAGCGACAGCAAAAAATACATTTATAACTTTAAAATTTAACAAAATTTACTGTGATTCGAAAGCTCTATTTTAATTTTATTTACTTTAACACAAAACATTAAAATATAATAAAAGTGTATTCCATGCATATAAGAGAAATTGCAATAATTGCGGAAATGCAATTAAACAAAGAGGTTGCGAAACGTATTTTTGAAGTTCCTGACAGTAGCAGGACTTGCTCAAATTAATTATGTGGTTAATAGGATAGGTTATATACTGCACTTATTAGCTTGGAGAAATCGATCAATTACATCTAAGCCAATCACAGGGTTACAGATAAAGGCAATAGCTGATGATAAAAGGAACTGCGAAAGAGGATAATATATTTATCAGAATGTTTTCTATTTTTATTAAAGCAACAATAATTAAAATGCAGTGCATTGACCGTGATTTCATTAACGGATACGTATATATCCGTGTATGTACAAAATTTTGACAAAAGAATGAACAGAATCGCTTCGTTTGCTCTTGTCCCTGACGCTTCGATTGCCCCTTTTTCCTCCAAAGCGCGATTACAAATTCGTCTGAACAGGGAATCGAACCACGAACGTCCCGGACAAAGACAGCACCTCCACAACAGCTCGGCCTCTTTCGGTGGTGGGCGGAGCGCAACGCGGAAAGAGCGGCGGCGGCGGCGACGGGTCCTCGGCGGCGGCGGTGAACTCTTGAGAAGCGGTGGACTCCGATCACGCGATAGAGACATTTGCCGGCGTAACAACTGTAGCGAGCGCCCACCCACCCCCGTTGCCGTTCCCGCTCCTCCTCCCCCGACCCACCCACCCCCACCGCCCCGCCACCCCGCCGCCGCTATTAAGGCCAGCACGACCCAACGCCCTTAAAAAAAGCCCGCCCTCGCCATTCGCCGCCTTCGCAATCCCGCCTCATCGGCCTGCCAGCGTTGGAGAACGTCTCGCGGATATAAAGTCCTCTGGTAATGCGGGAGGGCTCGTCAATTTCTACCGGTTGCCGACGGCGAAAATTACTTCTGAGATTTGGCTCTCGATTTTATTTTCGATTCTTTCTTGCTGACCGCGATACTTAGGTAGTGCATGACTTGCACCGGACTCGGGAATACTGATTTGAAAATGTTAATCCAAGTTAATTTTGTGATCCGTATTAAGTAACTTTCAGAAAGTTAAGATCTAAATTAGTGGTATTAGGGTTTTGGGTAAATACTGTTTCCTTGATTTTCTGGATCGCCGGAACAGTACACAGTGTATAATACGCTCTGGAGCAATTTGTTTTGGGTGTTGAATGGTCGTTTTGCCCTTTAATGCAACGAAAATATGTTGATTCATCTTCTTTTTGACATAAATAATTTAATGTATCTTCATTATCAGTCACTGGTCTTGTGATTATTTTTGCTATACGTCGTGTTACTTCATGACCGGTGGGGATATGGAACAAGGGATATGTTTTATTTGATATCTATTCTCAGCAAGATTGTTTCCATATATTCCTTTTTGAATATAAACTTATGCATAGTAATGATGTTTAGTCTATTGTTCTATGTAGTTTCAAGCAGCAGGTAAAGTTATAGATTGATCTATTTGAGATTTATTTACCGCTTCTTCGTCTTTCGTGGCACATGCGAGCATATAGATTTGACCAAACCTCAGACAAACTACATACACTAAACACTAAAATAACATGAATGTGTAAAAAAGTAGTTTGCCATGACTCAATCACTTCAAAATGGTTACGTTCAAGAGAAATGAGAAACAGCCTCGGATCTGGGAAAGTTCAGATTTTAAATGAAATTTGAATTCAATACACCATGGTCTCCTATGTGATCGAATTCAGAATTCTAAGAAATTAAAAAAAGATGCAAAAGTAGGTTTCCATGTATACATAATATTCTTCCTTTGAATTGTCATAGAATTCAGAAGAAGCCTAAAATATCCAAATCCAACAAGGCCCTGCAGGATATGAAACGCTGTTCTCTGGAATACCAAGTGAGGCAGCCCACAGATATGTTTTTACGGTAGGTCTATAAAATTCCTTTCATAGTTTAGGTTGGGACGGCCATCTTTTCGCACCTTCATCCTCTTTAAGGCTTTTCATAGCCTGTAATAAGCCATGCATATCCAATCACCTGAAAGAAACATTTTCACAGAGTCAAGAAGACTTTTGGCTTAGTTCCAGGAGGAGATGACCGGGAGTAATTGAAGGAGTAAATGATGTTAAGGTGTAACAGGTCGCTTCAACTAGATATATTAAAATGATAATAACGAGACATCGGATGTTTAGGGAAATGCCTATTTTTTTCTAGAGAACTTATTTAAAGGCTGATAATATATGTCACGAATCATGACAAATGATGACATATGACGAAGTTTTATAATGCTTATTTTTGCTTATTTTAGCATAAATGCCTATTTTTGCATAAATACCTTTTTTAGGACTTTTTTTGCCCTTTATTTATTATATTTATGTACAATGCTAAGATATCGGATAATCGGCGATGGTCCAACGTGACCATTGATTACGAAACCTTCAATTCGTCTTGAAATTTACAATTACGAGAGAATTCCTAAAAGTATACCAATTGATTTTTCTACATTTCCCTATCTCATAAATACGAGCCATGATCTGAGAACATGGACGATTGACAATACACCGAGGGAACCGGAATGTTAAGTGGAAATAAATACAAATTCCCAGAAGGTTTCAGTGTTGCTAGTGTTGGATTGATAAAATATATGCCAGTCACATCGTTCAGATATCCTTCTCCGCATTCAAACTGATTTCGTCTCCCAGTCGTCACAAATTTGAAATTGTGATCCTTGAAAAGTTACTGGTAATATGTAAATATTACTGGTTAATGGAAACTATTAAGAATAAAATGTAGAAGAGTTGTAAATATGTAAATCTAGTTTTACATTAAAACATACGAACTGGTTTTTTGCATTTAAGTTTACAAAATAATATGAACAAAAATTACAATTTTTCCATTTTATTGTGTATGTAACTTATGACAGTGCCTTTTTTCCTTCTTATTCTTGGCCTTTTCAGTGCCTTTTTAGGCGCCTAAAAGACGGTTTTTTAGTGCATAAACATCCGATGTCTAATAATAACATAGAATCGTGCAATTGAATGGATGTTCTCGCATAGTCGTATAATACATCATATTGTGCATTAAGTGATGTGAAGTCCAACCAAGTAAAGTACATATTTTGTAATGTTTATATTCTTAGGCACTACATTGCAATCATTTACCGATTGACATAAAAACGGTATGAGTTCATTGCAAAAAATGTAACGTATGATAAAAAGCAATGGTACTAAGTTCCTTTATCGCTCATTATATTCAACTAATATTTTCTGAAGTCAGAAAGAGAATTTAAGAGTAGCGAGTAATTTCATACGAAATAATAAATTCACAAAATGAATCTTTCTGTTTCACAACGATGAGAAAATGGTCGATATGTTTCGATGTATTTACTTTACACAATTTATTTCACTTCAAATTCTTTAATTCCAATCGGTGATTACGGGTATTTACCTGTAATTATGAATCATAAATTCTATTTCAGTCTCCAAATCCGTATTTGATCCATCATCAACCTTAAATTCGACCAATGCGACTCTGAAATCTAAAGCTAACACTGAGTTGTTTAATGTTCATAAAATCGATCCCAATGTTTTTTTCAAATCTCCCAATTAAAAAAAATAAATTAACATAAACACATCTCATAAATAAGGCACAATTGAACCTTTTGCTGATAATAATGTCAATATCGGAGACAGTAATGCCAGGGAAATTATTTTTCACAGCTTCTCTTGTAATTTTTAAAAAGAAATCTTTCCACCTTTTCAATTCGAGTTAGTTCTACAATGGATGGAACATAATATGCGCAATACTTCATTTAGATTTACTTTAAGTATTTGAAGAAAATATTTCGAAAATTTGAATAGGGCGCCACGTATTTGAGTTCTTCGAAGCAAAATATAAAGGACTAACATTCAGTGAGATAAGTGTTCCAGTGGTCGGAATTTCGTACTACCGCAGCGAGAGGCCACGCGACATTGAAAAAAAGCAAGTTAGGAGAAGTTAAAGATGAGATAGACTATAAAAAGAAAAAACGAAACATTATTAGGGAAAATAAAACTATCACAAAACTAATTATTGCTATTGTCTGTTTTAAAGTTACCTAGAATATAAATACTAAAAATTAATTCCACAAAATTACGTAACCTACAATTTCTGGCATTTATCTGTTTGTAGTGTTATACTCAAACAAAGAGATGTTTGCAATCATCTTTCGAATTTCAAGAAAAATGAATCGTTTCTCGACTTCGAAGACATCCAGTCTGGGATGATATCATTTTAATGGATAAAGAGTCTGAGAGAATACGAATAATTTTATTAACATTTCCCACCACTGGAACAATTCGGTGACCGACTAACTATAATAATAAAGGAGATGACGTAACCCAAACAAAAGTAGAACATTCCTTTAAGTCCTTAGACATACAAGTTCCATATTGATGAAATACGTAATTTTTTTGAAAAGTCATTTTACATGCTCTGTAATGTTTGGTGCAAATATCCGGAATAAAACAAAAATACGTTGTGAAACCTGGTAGTCAAATGAAGCGTGAAAAACGCCACCGACTCAACGGAACCGCAGGACAAGCAGCAGCAGCAGATAGCGAGTGAAAGGCTAATGAGATGAAGGGGGAAGGAAGATGCAGCGGGGAGAGTGGCGAGCCCAGAGCGGCTAAGGGAGGGCCGAGGCGGCAGGAAAGTGGGGCTGGGGCGGCGTGCAGGGGCGGCGCGGGGGTGGCGACTGAGGCCGGAACCGCATTACGCAGGCAGCGAGGCCGACTGACTGGCCGGGCGGCCGACCGGCGGCGGCGGCGGCGGCGTCAATACGGTCAGAAGCAGCGGACATGCGATGCCCGGGCGGGGGTGGAGGGCGCTGCGGGGGCGGAGCGAGGGCGGAGCGAGGGCGGAGGCGGGGACGGGCCCGAGGGCGGCCGGGGAAGCGGAGGCCCAACGGACGCCGGCGGTGGAAGAGGTGGAGGCGGGCCGGGGAGGCAATTTTACGGCTTCTGAGAAAACTAAAATGCCACTTCCCCGGTGAAATAACTTCCTTTGTACTCAACGGTGGAGCAGCCAGCCTTACAGCCGTGCACCCGGTTTACAGCCTCTACTAACTGCTATGCTTATTTTGATCATTCTGCCGTTTCCTGATGGATCCGCGAAGAGATTAAAGATCGCCTGTTTCGCTGGCTTTGTGCACCGACTTTTATCTGTGGCTTAATGGGGATGGAAGAATTTGTTCCGACAGGGAGAGATATTATATCCACCAAGTCACCAAATTTTCCATCCTTCGTGGCTGCCACAATTATGTATTATGCGGTTCGAATACTTGGTCATTCTGTGGATATCATGTGTTAGAAATTTATCAAAACGTTTCAGTTTCTAATATGTAGAAAGATTTTTAATACTCTCTTTCTAAACTTTTGAAGTGCTCATTTAATTGACGTAGATCAACTATATTAGAATAGGAAAAGATTCACAAACTTGTATTCCACTCATCTTCGTAAAAATATTTCTAAATGAAAAGCAAAGAAATATAGGATAATAGAAGTTGTTAATGCCAAAATATATACACCGTTCCGATATGATGAAGACCGTACCATAAGCCTCATCCGGCGATTTTTACAAATATTTCAAAATAAAAGTTTAACAATTTTTGCACTCACGCCCTTACATATATGAAATGCAGTGACTTCCAAATTCCCGCAGTGGAAGAAAAGAGTTAAAGAAATCAACCCAAAATACCAACAAAAACCAGACGTACTACATACTAGACAAGAAAGTAAAAAGAACACCCATGCGCCATGTACTACCTACAACTGCTGGAGAGAATAGTTTGGAAAATACGAGTAGTGCCCACGAGCTGTACTAATCAAGAAGCAACCGTGGTGATATAGTGCAAACGTAGGCGATATTTCAGACCTCTATCTTATTTTATTTCACTGCGTCTGAAACGTGAGTCTGCATATTACTTATAGTGTTCCAAATAACTTTTTTCTGTCACCTATTCAGCGGCACATAGCAAATCTTCTGCGAAATGGGGGGGGGGAGAATGGTAAGTCTAAAGTGATTTTTTACTTAATTGCGTTTTTCCTTGAAAAATTGGAATTTTAGTTTTTCGTTGTTTCTAGTGCATTGAGATGTGTATTTTTCATTGCTTATAACCGTCTGTTTCTAAGTTTTAGTTTTTTATTAATAAGCACGAATTTTCCGACTGCTTGCGCATATTGCAAATCTCATGGCCATTTGCAAAAACTCAAGTGGACATAATCGCTAAAAATAAAAGAAAATTAAGATTATTTCGTGAAAAATTTCAAAACGCACTTTAAACTAATGTAAAATCCTTACGTTGTTACATCAAAAGTCTAATATCCATTTTGAGATAATTGCTTGTAGTTAGGTTTTTAGTGTTCACCGACGACCATTTTGAAGCTAATGAACCTTAATCTGGCTTTTCCCTAAAGTTATTTTTCCTCTTGTTTGGCCCGACATGAAATATCATACCTCTTCTAATTTTGAAGATATTTATTATGATCCATTTTTTATTTAATAGCAGAAAGTCCATTCCTGTACCTAAACCTAAACTTTTTATAGAAAATTAATATTTTCAATAATAAATTCCTCTGTAAATCTATATTGTTACCAGTGACTTTTAAGTTCTAAATCAAATATCTGTAAAGTACATACAAGTCCCTTATCAAGTTTCAAATTTAGGTTCAGGCATTAAAGCATAATGCAATAAACAACGTTAAAAAGGAATCATTAAAAACATTAAATGGCATATGAGTTATGATGTTAAAAATCACATCCTGTTTTTTCGAAGGCAAAATGGCATATCGGATGAAATAATTAAAATATTTTTTAAAAATATTTTCGACTGTGTTAATACCTAAACCTACGTGTAAGCATGTTTAAATTTAACGCCATAAATAAAAACTATAAAACTCAGATAGAGGAGTAGTTTAAATTTGAATGAAAACAAAAATTCAAAACTGAAATTAGTTGATTTATCTACGCTTTCCATAGAATGTCGGTTTAAAATATTACAAAATCAATTTTTCAAATGTTAAAAACGTAATCACGTACCCTTTTCACTTGTACTACATTTGTTAACAACTAAGTTATTGTGGCAGGGACCGCTCTCTCACTTTCAAAAATACGGCTTCTAACAGAAACAAAGTTAATTTACCTTCAGATATTCTAAATTAAATACAAAATCAATATTTATTTATAAGAAGAAGAATTCCATAAAAAGAAAACATTCACGAGAAAAACACCAAAGAAAAAACAATGAATATAAACGAGAATAATATAGCTACTCATCTGAGATAACACGTGGCACAGCGTAAAATGAGGTGATTGAGACAGTAAAAACGTAACAGAGGACGTAGAAACCTGAACTGTGTAATTATCAGAGATGGCATGCTGAATCGACGTCAAAGGTACGTAGGTGAATGACCATTGAGGACGGCGTTTGTGACCAAGGAAAGCGAAGCACTAAAAGTGCCAAAGAACTCGAGGCCTCACACATGCAAAGCAAGCGCTCTGCAACTAAGCTATATCCCCAGCGGCCTAGCTTTTCTAACGAATATATATAACTCGGTGCTAAGAACAGGATATTTCCCCAGTTTTTGGAAACTTTTCGTGATAATTTCTATATCAAAACCCAACAAAAATCCTGCCAACCCTACTAGCTAAAACCCATCAATCTTATTCCCATTTTGTCAAAAATTTTAGAAAAATTACTATTAAAGAAACTCAGTTAAGTTATAAATCAAAACAATATTATTCCTCCTTTTCAATTTTGTTTCTCCCACAGTCATTCTACAAGACACCAATTACTACGTCTAACCGAAAATATCCATGAAGGATTTCATGCTGGCCATCATTTAATAGCAGTCTTCCTCGATGTCACTCAAGCGTTCGGCAGGGTCTGGTACGAAGGGATAATATACAAACGCAGAGGTATACCAAAATACTTAATCAACACCGTACCTAATTTCATTAAAGATCGCACATTTATTGCGCAAGTGGGCTCAACCCTCTCTTCACGGCGAAGTTCAGCAGGAGTTCCACAAGGTTCCCCGTTGTCGCCAGTTCTCTTCAATATTTACATTTTACACAATCCAACGCACCCTAATATACACACTGCCCTTTTTGCGGACGATACTGTCATTTTTGCGTCTGACGAGTATCTCAATGTTACAAGGAACTTAATTCAGAGACACCTCACGATCATTGAAACATGGTGTAGAAATTGGAAAATTAAGGTAAATAAATAAGTCCACGTCTAAAGTATTCACTCTACGATTTACAGCCTTCCCACTCTCACTAGAATTTGACTCAACAATAGTGTTCCATAGTGTTCCACAACCGCCCCTGTCTGTTATCTAGGCGTACTAATGAATACCAGATTGACATGGAAAGACCACGTCACCTCCAAGGTGAATGAAGCAAATAGACGCTTAGGTATTCTTTGACCAGTATTTAATTCTCACTCCACATTAAAGCTCCATTCTGCTCTCCTTATATATAAAGCCATTTTACGACCGTTACTCACGTACATTTGTCCAGTCTGGTGTAATGCTGCCCCTACAACAATTAACAAAATTAAAATATTCCAAAATAAGGTCCTCAGAACTGCAGTTAACGCCCCTTGATATATGAGTAACACAAATCTCCACAAAGACCCATCCATAGAACCCGTGCTAACATACATCACCAATCTTTCCCATATATTCTTCCAAAATCTGCCCTCAGTTTCCGGTGCATTTCATTTCAATCTAGGTAAAGAGCATCCCATAGAACCTCGTCTAGGCAACCGAATCCCCTTTCATATCTTCCTCCGTAATCTGATATTAGGTAATGAAATAAGTACTCCTTCCATCAACAGTCAACAATATGTTTTCCTGCACTTTAATATTCGCACTGCTTAATTCTATTTTTAATGAGAGGTTGCCGTAGCCGCCCCCTTCGCATCTTTTCGTCTGAAAATGCTCGCTCCTAACAACTGAAAACCCATTTGGCTGAGCGTTGTATAACTAACTCATTCTGCAATAAAAAAAGATGCCAAAGAATGGCGGCGGCTGCAGTTAAATGCATGGAAGAAACAAAGTTTCTGAAAAGGGAATGGAGACGCGGAATAAATTAAGATGACAGAACTGTCAGGAAGAGACATGCTTGGGGCTCGGTTATGGATGAATAAACGCCAAGTGACACGTTTGTTTTCAGGAAATGCAGTGGACCGAGGTACCGTAAAGCGATGCTGCTAATAATAATGGAGGCAGTGAAGGTGTGAATTAACGGTGGTCGGTGGTCGTAACTAAGGAGACTACTAAGGTTTTTTTTCGAAATCTGGTCGCGTGTCAATGTGTGACGCGTGTATAAATCATAAAATGCAGTGGCAGAAGTATCAAAGAGGCAAAATGAATTAAAACGGTAAAGCAGTCGAGAAGAATCAATGGCAAATATCAATGTAATATAGATAATAGTGGTGGCAAAAAGGAAGGCACTGAGGCCAAAGAAACTCAGACGTCAAATGCGAAGAAGTGAGATACGCAGCGAGTGACGCAGTTGAAGTCAATGAAATATAAACAAAAGAGGAGCTGAGAAGTGGCTTAGCAGAGATGAGGGGAATAGAGCCCACGGAGCTACTACATAGTGAAGTCGGTACAGGTCTAAGGAACGCAGTTAAAGAAGATGTCAAGAAGTGTCAGCTGTAGGGACTATAAGAAATGGAGGTGACAGAGGTGCCAAAAAGGAGGCCCTGAGGCAACAGTTGCCGAGGGATAATGCAGACTGCAGGCGGAGGAAATGAAGGCGGCGGAGGCACAGGCGGAGGCACAGGCGGAGGCACAGGCGGAGGTATTGGGGACGGAGGTCGGGGGTGCCTCTGACCGGGAGGTCGCCGGGTTCGAGTCCCAACGGTGGCAGGATTTTCGACATTAACTAGACAGCGAGGGTCGAATTCAGTCGCTGTCTGGAGGAGAATTCTCGCGGCCGACGTCTCTGATCCGCAGTTTTCCGTGGTGCCTCCTATCAACACCAGGCGCATGCCGGAGCAGTACCCTAAAAAAACCAGCCACGTATCGCGCGTGATCTTTCCATTATCTTTCTTGTCCTGTATTCAACCCTTACTGACACCCACTTACAGTTACATGCACTACACTACCACACATGACGGGAGACCAGTTGGGAGCTTAGGGTTTGTCCCTGTTGGGGCAGTGCGGAGCTACCTGGATAAGAAAACCCAGCAAGCCGACGTGTAGGTCGGCGCCGTATCTCACCATCCAATGGGCGGAAAACATCATCACTTCCCGCATTAAAACATGTACTACCCTCACGGGACCAATGACCTTAGCAGTTGCCGCGCCCGGAAACACTAATCAATCAATCAATAAGAACGACGGCTGTGGAGGCGACGCGGGCGGTGGAGTCGGCGGAGGCGCGCGGGCGGCGGCTAACCTCGTGTTGCGGTGCTATTGATTGGAACAAAGCGCGAGGGAGGCGCGTCGGCGACAGCCGCGGCGCCGCCCGGAGGCGGAAAGGGCGGAAGGGGCGGCCTCCGGTCAACGACTTGCTGCCCCTCCCCCATCCCCACCCACGGCCTCTTCTACCCCTCTCCGCCGCCTCGCCCCACCCCGCCCGCGCACGCGCTCCTGTTCACGCGCTCCAAGACGAACTCCGAGTGGGTGGGGGAGTTTTGTGAAAATAGCACGGGAAATCTTCTAAATCTTCTTTGTACGCAATCGTTCTCGTTTTTATTAACCGAGTGTTTACGAGGCAAATGTAGAGTTTATTTTCTTCATTCTAAACACAGAGATTGAAGTACTCTTGTTGAAAGATATATAGTGGGTCAAATTATATTCATGGTTTCTTTACTACAATTTACAAGTAAACATAAACAATTATTACTAGTTTATTTGTAATGTGCATCTCTTTATCGATTTTTAAAAATCAATGTTTGAGTAAGTCTTCCTTTCAGATGCCTTTATCTCCCCTTTCATTCGGTGGTCTGTTTGTTTATTTTTCAAAAGTAAAGTGTTTTGAAAGAAAGAAAAATTTATCGTCTATTGTATGAACCAACTTAAAATCATCTCGTTGAGTTCCGGAAAAATAACTTTTATTAGTATGTTTCTTCTCTGATCATATCAAAACTTGCAGAATGTCTAACATACTATGTGAAGTATGTGCCGCAATATGATTCTGTTATGATGAATCGTTTTGGATATGTTTTATCAAAAGTACGTAAAAGACAAAGTGAGAACTCCATTGCGTACGCCGCTCATTCAGTCATACAGTTAAACTGCATTTCCTCATGTGAGCACTAAATGTTCGGTGTTGTTTCCACTCTTGCAAATGCATTTTATATTCAAGAGCGTGAAAGTAATCGACACGCAGTGCCTGGAACGAGGCATACAAGTTAAGTATCTTCGCTCTCATCAGAATAATCCTCCACAAGCATCTCGTTTTGCGCTCCCTCGCATGAAAAAGTCATGCGACCTTAAACAATCCGGAAAATGCGTGGCCGGTGCCGTGCTTTTCACGTCACGAGCGTAACTTTCAACACCGCCATTCTCAATGAAAGTCCCTGTATTTTAGTCGGCCGCTTACGTCACACCCACACACCCACCTCCGTTCGATGTCGACCGAGTTCGAGGTCACGAAATGCAAATATGTATCGATATCCCTAGGTTCGTCGACACGAAAGTAGGGAGGCGAGCGGCGATTACCCCGTTTAACTACTTCTCGCTTCGCGTTCATTTTAACGCTCGCGACCCCTCTCCCCTCTCTCGGTTCGCCCCCCCTGACGGCAGTTCGTATTTACAACTGACTTGTAAATTCGGCACTGGAGTACGTGGCGATTTCCATAGGGGCAATCTCAATCATGGAGTGCTCTCACTCGTCGATATGCCGGCGACGGCCGCTCCCGTGGGGGATACGGCACCCTCGTGTGCGGCCCGCGCACCCCTAGCATATGTCGGGAATAAAGTGTCGCAAGTTGTCAGTCGATTAAATAGATTCATAGCGGGAACGGCGGCGGGGGCGCGGCGGGGCGAGGGGGGGCGGGGCGGAGGAGGAGGAGGATGTCGCTCGAAGGGGGCGTCGTTCTGGGATCTGGACGGCGGGGAGGGGCGGAAGGGAGAGAGGGGGGCGGAGTGCACCCCTCGCGGCTCCTCGCGGCCGATTAGCCACCAAGAGGAAGGCGGAGAGATAAATAGAGAGCTAGCGCCAGCTCGCCGAGGGGTGGACGCAGGGGAACACGAGCTGCGAGAGTGAGTGACGTACAGTGAATGACTGAGGAGGGGAAGAAGAAGGGGGCGATGGAAAGAAGCGACTAAATGAGAGAGTGAGCGAAAAAAGCGGATGAGGCCAAAAGTGCCGTAGTGAAGAAGATGGTCTGAGAATTAAAAATTAATTAACTTACCAAAGATTCTGATGTGAGAGAATGTAGAGGAAAAAATATGATGCGTAAAAGGAAGCTAGAAATTAAATAATTGACGCAGAAAGTGAATGTTTAAATATTGGCACCCAAGTGTAGATCCAAAATCTTGTGGATAAGAGTACATTTAATGATTTACTCCTATGTTTGTCATCAATATCGTAAGGTGAATCTTGAAGTATATTATTTCTCTGAATTTTGAATAAATATTAAATTTTCGTGTGTTTTACTGAGTTGAAGAGCGATATGGCAAAATGGAAAGAACAACCGAAAAATACAACAAACATTTTTCAATTATTAATATGTTATTCAGGTATATATAATTTACTTAGTAAGTAATCCGATTCTCGATTACTACGTTGGCAGTTGTACATATAAAACATCTGCACTTCACACTCCTTTTAGATATTCCTGGTTCAAGTCAATTATCTTGCATTTACTTTCAATTTGTCGAATGTATTGAGTGGAGAATTCACAGGCATCAGACTTTGTCCCTCTTCATTTAATTTTGAATAACCATTATTCATATTGATCTTAAGATTGCCGTCCCAGTAAACAATATTTTGCATATTTTCTGAACAATAACTCACATAACGTAATTAAATTTATTGCATTGTTTGTGAAAATACTTCGACTAACAAACTTAAACCATGATTCCAAATGATTTTCCTACAAAACATAGCATTCTTTCTCTTCACCCTTTTCTCCTAATTGTTTGTTGGTTTTGCCTACTGCGAATCACATTAAATTCTTCCCAGACTTCTTTATTTCCTTGCTTTCAATCATGTATTTTCTCAATTCCAAAATTAAATCGTACTCACATCATCTCAATTAATATAACATAAATTACGAAAGTAAAAATTACCTCTTTACCGCCGTTTATGTAGTACTATTTTCTTACGTACGAATCCTTCCGCTCCTATCCCTCTCTGTAACCGCGAATACAGCGTCACTGAAGACCGTATCGGTTGGAGAAAACGTCGCCGGCAGGAGGATGATATGAGGGTGGTGAAGGGGGAGGACATTGGAAAAGGAAGCATCGCGCGATGGCGAGGGCGGAAGCGAGGGCGGTGGTGAGGACGGAGGAGGCGTCGTCGAGGAAACCGGGCGTCAGTAAAATGGCAACTGTCAACACGCGGCAGCGGGGCATTTGTCACTGCGTGGCCATCGATTAGGGCGAACTTCTTCTCGCCTGGAAGTGCTCTCGTCACTCCGGGCTTGCGCTTGGAGGGCATCCAGACACGGCGTGCGCGTCTCAACTATCGACTCTCACGCGACATGCGAGTAACGTTTAACTCTTGAAATGTAGTACAGAACACGTTTCCTTCTTCCCGACCCAGATGGGCGACATACCTATGGAAGGGGCGCTTTCGTTCAAAAGGTTGTGAGTTTGAGTTTCACAATATTTGACTGTGTGTGTGTGTGTGTGTACTCTGAGAATTATAGTCTATTTCTTCTTCCGATTGTGGGTACGAGTTTCACGATATATGAATGTGTGGACTCTGAAACTCATAGCCTGTTTCCTATTACGATTGTGGATTGTACAGTCAAGTTTCACAATACATGACCATGTGAACTCTGAGTCCTATAGTTTCTTTCTTCTCCCGATTGTGGGTTGTGCGTTTGAGTTTCACGGTATGTGTAAGTGTGTGTGTGTGTGTGTGTGTGTGTGTGTGTGTGTGCTCAGGGACCTAAAGAGTGTTTCTTTACCGGGTCTAGAATACTAGGCCCAAGGGCAAGCAAGGGTCTAAAATACTAGGACCTCCCAGTCAGAGTCAGCAGCAG